>VDFB02273223.1:0-33301 GCA_007258455.2 Sequoia sempervirens | reverse complement strand
TATGATAAGCTCTTTGAATATTTTCTAATGCCCAATTGCATGGAACAAAACTTATGGATGAAATCGCTCCATCCCTTTAAAAATATGAATCTTGTAATTTTTAAAAAATATATATCTTTAATCAGCATGTATTTTATCATGTAAAGAACCAATGGAAGATTCATCACGGCTATCCTGTCAGAGGTATCTAAATTTCATTTCTCTAGAAGTTACAAATTACACTGTATTCATGAGCTGATGTACTTCTACCGACTGTATTTAGTGCCTAGATCGAGAAATATGCAATAACCAGAAATAAAATAGAGTGGTTCTGGAATGAGAAACAATTTTTTGTAGCATCTGAATCCAAATACCAAAACCATGAGAAAGGTACCTTAGCAGCAATAGACTCTAGGAGCATCCCAATAGTCATTCGAGAAGGAAACGCATGTGGATTAATAATGAGATCTGGACGCATTCCTGTCACTGCTGAAAATGGCATATCAATATCTGGCCACAACTGTGAGCAAACTCCCTTCTGTCCATGCCTACTACTAAACTTGTCACCAATGATGGGATTTCGGCCACGGCGGACACGTATTTTGATCTGCATTTCAAGTAATCCAATTAAACTGTTCAATAGAAACTATCCAAGGAAGAAAATGTTTAGAAGAAAAAATCAAGCAGCACATTTCAGTTTCTGCTAGTACTGAAACATTTTCCCAAAAAAACATTACAGTGAAACCTATGCAGCACAGGAATGACATGAGCCATCTGAGATTTCCAATTCTTTGAATAACTCGAGTTTAAGTTAATTTAGGTATAATGATTTTCGCAGTGGGAAAGACATAATATTAATAAAGAAAAATAACATATTTTTTACAGCCACCATTTTGGAATATAAGGATCTTGACTGTCAAACTATCTAGATAGAATTTATGTACATGAAGTCATATATTAGGACAACTCCAAGCAGAATTTTGTGGGGAAAAAGTTTCCAACAGTAAGGATCTCTCACCCCGTGCAACAGAAATCAAAGATATATCTGGAAGCATGCAGAGTATTAAGCATTCCCTTCTCAAAAACGTTTCTCAAGGAGAATTCACACCCATCATCTCCCTGACACTTTGCCAATAAATACATCAGATAACTTAAGGCAACACTAAATCAATTAATTCCCCATTCTGGGCCAATCTTCAGCTTAGACCCCATGACCAAGAAGTATATCTTCCATCAAAGTCACCTGTGACTTGCATCTGGCCTTGATCATTGAGAATTTGAGACAACTGTAACCCAGTCTAATAGATACATTATTTTATCCAAACTCAACAATTAGCATGTCTCTCAGACTTTCAACCTCAGGCTTTTCTTTGGAAGCCCTTTTACTTTAACAAGCTGAGCTCATCCTAATAGGCGTTATTTATTCAAGCTTCCAATGTTATTAGTGATTTGTTTTCATCCTTAACCAGCTGCCAAAAGCTTGTCACGTCTCATACAATGACTTATTTTGACCATTGACTTATTTTGATCATGACTTATTTTGACCATTGACTTAGTTTGACCATGACTTATTTAGATAATGTTTGACCATGACCTTATGAGATTTAATATACGAAGTATGATATGTGTTAAGAGCAATGCTTTAATATAATTGTTTTCTTTCAAGAATTATGAATGCATTCATATAAAATAGAAATGTTGAGTTAATTATTGTTTCTACAATGGTTACTAATACACTTTTGTTTTGCACGCCTGAGTGCATTTGAGTGGCAGGTGATCGAAGGCCAAGGAGATCGAGGGCCAAGAGTGTGATTGAGGAAAAGGAGGTTAGCTTCTCGACAGGGTAAAAGAGGAGAAACTCTCGGTTACGCACACACCACTTAAATCATGTAGCTGCATTAGGTCATGTTCGTTTTTACAATGTGATTGCGTGAAAATGATTATCATAGCGAATTTGAAATATGGTTTAATTAAATCACGAAATAATATGGATTATTCTATTTCATTATTTCTCATTATATATTTGAGCAACAAAAGGATAAATCTGTTTTTGTTAAAAGAAATGTATTTAAAAATAAAAACAAATTAAATAAAAGAATAAATATAATATAAATCTGTTTTGCATAAATGAATTTTTAAAATTGCATAAAAGGGGATATAAATAATTCTGTTTTGGGATATATGGTTAATTTTTCCAAAAGAATGAAGAATGAACAGCCCGAGAGAGCATTGGGCTCTGGAAAATTCTGTCTCAAAACCAACAATTCGCTGGGCATGTGGCAATCCTTAGGAATTGCATGAGAATATCATCTGTCATCTGGAAATTTTATGCATGATCCTCGAAAAAGAGGAAGAGGCTTTAAGAAAGAGAAGAAGACTTTGATTGAATACATCGGAGAGCTCTGGAATGGAGGCAAAGGAGGTACTGTTGAACATCTGCAATTAGAACCAAATTTTGCCAGGTTCTCTTCATTGCTATGCCTTCTTTTAACTTTATTTTAAAAACTGCAGTAAGGAATTGATTTATTCTCTATTTTAGAGTACAAACAACTGAGAATTCCTTCCAATTTCATTTTGAAATCTGGGTAACAGCTTACTACTCTGTGTTGCAATTATAGAATACACATTCCTTCTTCAGAATTAGGGTTTTCGTTCTGTGGCAAGTCTGCATTTTTCTCAAGTGTAATTACAATTATATGTCTCCATATCTGTTTTGTTTAAAAATTATGTCATCTAAATAAAAATCAAAATGTCTTGAGATAAATCCGAATGCAGTTTATACTGGGCAAATGTCTTTTTTTTTTTTTTGAGTTTTGAAATTGCTAAGGGATTAATTCCCTTGCCCTCCCCATGGGAAGGTCGTGGACTGTGGGGGGCTCGCGCCCTCCACAGGCCGCGGCCTGTGGCGAGGGTGCGAGCCCCTCACAGCCCGCCCCCTCCCCATGGGAGGGGCAAGGGCTTCCCCTGAGCCCTTTAGTCGCTCAATGCCAGTAAGGAAACCATGAAAAATACCCTGTTCTGTGTGCACGGCCAGTGAATTCGTTGCACAGATTTGAAAACCAGAATTTCTTACTTCAAATTATACACAGCTGAACATGAATTTCTACACACACACACACACACATACATATATATATATATGTATATATGTATACATATACAAATTGACTGCACATACATACATATATATATATATATATATATACATATATAAATAGATACCCATGCATTATGTGCGAAATGCAAATTGAAGCAGGAAACTCATATCCAGAAAATAGTATGAACTCTGTTGATTTTGTGCCAAATACAAATTGAAACAGGAAACTCTTTTCCAGAAAAGTAGCATGAATTTATTGAATACATATACAAATATCTCTGAATTGTTAAACCTGAAGCAACAAAAATGTCTTGAAAAGCCATGTAACAGAAAGTAGTATGAATTCTGTTGAAATATATATAAATATCTTTGAATTGTTAAATCTGAAGCAAGGACAGAATTGTTTGAAAAGCCATGTATCAGAAAGTAGTATGAATTTGTTGAATATATACAAATATCTCTGAATTGTTAAACCTGAAACAAGAACAGAAATGTTTTTGAGACACCATGTAAACTGGAAAGTACCTTGAATATGTTAAAAGGAATACAACATGAAATGTGAATGAAAGATTATCTTTCAAACCTCAGAATTTCTGAATAAATTGCATTGTATCAGTATATTATTTTTACTCTGTAACCTGTATTGAAATAGGGAATTAAAACTGTCAGTCAGCTTGAGCTTGGTAAGAATAGAAATGCATATTGAAAACAGAAAACACTGTTCTTACTATCAATTAGTGCACTGAAAATTATCAAGATATATATATATGTTCTTCTTTAGAACAGAGTCTTTATCCAAATCAAAAGGGGACACTTACCAAAGAATAAATGACATCTTACAACTGAATTACAAAGAATGTTCTGAAAATTCACTTCTTTTAGAATTGATTGAATGATGGAAGCCTGTATGAAAATGTATAAAGTTTCTGTTAAGTATTTATTTTTACTTCACTATGGTAACTTCCGGGACAGGGTGCCGAAGGTGGGCAAATAGAGACGGTAGTATTACCTTTTCTAATTCTACCATTTACTTGTATTATTTTGCTTGGCCAAGCACTGTACCATTGAAATAGATGGATTGTTTATTTTAAAAGCCTAGAAATTTATTTGAGTCTCTGCCACCTCCTGTTGCAAGAAATGTGTTTATTTCATGTTAGAAATGCATATAGGCATCAGGCACGCACCGAGAGTGCCCTCCTGTTTTACCGTTTCGGGTTGCTAGGCTCCTTTATGCAGGGCCGGGGATTCCTTCGAGTTAGGAAGGGACCCGGGGAAGTCATGGACTTCGTGGTTGGGCGGAAAAGGCGCCTGAATCACATTCTTGGCCCCAGCTCGCAAGAAGACCAAGGTGTCACGGCGGTTGGTGGTTCCAAGATTATTTGCTATTGATGTACTTATGTATCATTCAGATTTGGCTTGTGAAGCCATTGTAAATGTATATGCATTTTGACATTCTTGTTAAAAACTTGAAATGGAAGTATGTTTTGAAAGTATTTAATGTAACATTGATTTTGAGAGGTTAAAGTTTTATAACTTAGCATAGAAAAGATGTTCTATTAGAAGGATTGATTCCTCCAAGTGAGGTTGAATATATGTATATGAGGAAGTCATTGAAATACTTATGCTTTGACACATTACATTGATGATATTATTGTATGAAATGCAATTTAAATTCTCTTTATTTCATTTGGAAGTGTTATGAGAAATGTTGACTTTATGGAAACCTATTTATAATGGTTTGAATAAATTTAGAATACTCTTAATTTCTCTTTAATGCTGAGTTAAATGGTTTGGAAACACTCTTAATTTTCCGAGCGCTACAAAGCTAGCAAGAGAAGCTAAAACCCAGGTATTCAATTGTAAAATCTAAAGTTAAAAATAACAGCTAATTTTCACAGTTAAAACCCTCTCTCCCTTGCCAAATTAACTCCTAAGGCAAGTAAGAAAAAAAACAATTATTTCCAGGCCTTTTGCTTGATATTTTATATCTTCTAATAGACTAACCAAATCTTGTTATATTTCAATCAAGTGTAGCTGTGTCATTCTCCCTGAGCTTACTGTATTTGGCAGACCATGACTAAGGTTAGACTTGTAAGTCTCAGTGAGCCAGAAATGACAACTTCAAATTTTGTAACTCAATAAAAACCAATGATGCTACATGAAAATTTTACTTCATGTTGCTTGAAAATGTTGACATCATCCACATCAGACAACAT
This sequence comes from Sequoia sempervirens, assembly GCA_007258455.2. NCBI lineage: Eukaryota > Viridiplantae > Streptophyta > Pinopsida > Cupressales > Cupressaceae > Sequoia > Sequoia sempervirens. Next base: position 28,009 of record VDFB02273223.1, on the reverse strand, counting down.
GAACATGAGACTTTCAAATCATGTACAAATGTTGAAGTAATCACTCACACACTAACATCTTGTACAAATGTTGAAGTAGGTCAAAAGCTGAGAGATTGCATTTGGAAGCCATGGATTCTATTGGTGCTAGTGTTCAATGAACTATTGAGGCTCTCCTCTCTTGTAAGGGTAATCTATTTCGGGTGACTTCAGTTTGTTCTCAATTTTGGTTTCTCTACTTTTGGAGGATTTTTTTTTTGCTTTTTCTGGTGATCTCTAAGCCAAATACCAAATCTTAGGGGATCTATCCCCCTAACTTCAAGAAGGGGTGTCCTTGTGTAAGGTTATTTCTTTCTAGTAATGTTGATTGATGTTGTGGTGAGAAGCCCCCAATAGATCTTTCCATTTTATCTATTAAAAAATAAGGAATCACTCTAAAATAGTACATCATGTTATCATGGACAACTACCTACTATTTTGGGGTCAAACTTGTGTTCTTTGACCTAAAGCCTCATTAGGTTATAGATGTATTTTTAGAAAGAACTCTACAACTTTACTTTTAAATTATATACTTAACCTAAATATATTATGTGTATATTCATCTGAAACAAATATATTAAACATGTTATTATTTCTAAGTTACCGGATCCTAGTTACCGGGAGACACGTCTCCCACCCCCTGAGACGCGTCTTCAATACTTGAGACACCTCCAACAGAGCTGAGACGCAGACGAAGATTCTCGACATCTCCTGAAGTCTCTTGCTCAAGAAAGTTTCATCTCCCACCATCTCCTACGTGTCTCCTATCACATAAAAGCCAAAACACATGAAAACATTGAAAAGTAATGAAAAAAAACACGTCTTAAACATAAGTTTTCCTGTGCTCCAGCTGAAAACGCAAGTATCATGATGTGTAGATGATAAATTTTTGTTTTTTGTTTGTGTATCAGCCTATCAAGCTATCAATATTTTTGAATTTCAATATGTAATCAAATATTAAATATCATATGTGTAATGTCAAATGTGAGCTATGATTATGAAGTATGAACTCCTTGACTCTTTGACACAAAGGCATTTGTGTATTTAAAGTTAATGTTCATTGTTAAACTTTACTACTCCTCTTGTTTTGAAAGTTCAATGTCATGATATTTTCATTAAATTTTTTATTTTATTTTTTTATTTATATTTAAAAAAAGATGGCGTCTCCAAGTACCCCTGTCTCCTATTTAAAAGAAAAAAGTCGTACCAGTACCGATACCAATACCAATACCGGTCTCCTAGCAACTATGATATATACATGTGTGTGTGTGTGTTCTTGTACCCGTACCCAAGGAAAGAAAGAAAATGGTGTACCGTCGAACTGGTACCTCTATCTGAACCTGTACCCAAACCTACAACTAGTATTATTTTCTTTTATGTAAACTAGAAAACCCTCCATAGGGTCTAGAATTCAGTTTTTCAAATAGATCCCACTCAAATTAAAACTTTAGAAAGAAATTCAAATTCCTAATCCTAATATATAAAATTTCACTCTAGTTGTGCTCTGTATTTTCTGCCCATAAGGGCACAAATGAACCAATAAACAATAACTATAACTAACTAACCAACTAATTAACTATCTACTTGTGCGTGAGTGTGCGCACGAGCACGCGCGCGCGTGTGTATATATATATATATATATATAGAGAGAGAGAGAGAGAGAGAGAGAGAGAGTTTTAAATATATATATATAGAGAGAGAGAGAGAGTTTAAAATCATTTTTTCCCACACTGAAAAAATGCCATGAGAACTTTGCAGATTGAAATTACTCGTGAGTAATGCTACTATGCATTGCTCATCAAATGTTTTCCTGTATTTTCCTTTCCTTTTCTGTTTTGAAAATGTGATTTCTTGTATTCAGATAATTCTATTTTTTCTATATTTTCAAATCATAGTTTTCCCTCCCTTCTGATATTTGCTCTGAAAATAATACTTGATAAGTTTTTGATGATAATTTATTGGTGTTAATTGCAAATGTCATTCCTCTAAACCTCTTAAAACCATCTTCCGTTTGCTGTTCTTGTTTGAGTTTTTAATTTAATTTCCAAGTATTTACACAACTCAAATTACTTCAATCTTCATCTTTGTTTTGGGAGTTGTTTTCTGCAAAGGAAAACATCTAGAAATCTGCATTCTTTGATATATCATCATCTAGACAGTTTGTGTACATTTCCATAGGGTTCATGTCATCCCTAATAATATGTTCCATCTTTTCTGAAAGATTTGTTTTCATCAACAGTTTCATTTAGTAATCTATCACAACATACTATTATGGCAGTACCCTGCACTCACAACCTTCACCTTTCAGTCTTCTTGCAACCTCCCCACAAAGTCCAAGTGACTCATTTTAGGATCCAAAAGACAGCTCAAGACAGGGCATTGCATGTACAACAATTGTTTAATGCATGTTGACCCCAACATAGCATCTATTATTTCCCTTGTTTCCTTGCAAGATTTGTGCCAGCACCCCAGAAGGCCAAAAATTCCCCACGGTGCAGAAACTAATAGCATTTTATTCTATTTTATAATTTTCTCTTTATTCGAGTCAAAAGACATACAAAAACATTTAGGATATAGAAAATTGAAAAATGCAAATCTGTGTTGTAACAATAGACTATTCATTTAGCTATAATTTTTTTGTGCTTTTGTTATTTTATTCAAAATTCTAACTAGTCTTAACATGCCATCCATTGTCTCCTAAGAATTTCACACTTGAAAACAATTATTTATGTTGGCCAATTGAATTTAGCCTTGTCACCTAAAGAATGGCTTAACACAGAAATCTAATACCATGTAGCATAACTCTTATGAAACTTCTAAATGAAAACTTAGACTGGCCAATTCAACTCAGCTTCATACCTTTTGAAATTAACAAATATAGAAGTTAAAAGCTGAAACGATTGAAATTTAGGCTGAAATAGAAAAAGAAAAATGATATGCATAACGTTAGAAATTATAATCGATCATCACATGTTGAAACGAAGAGTTATTTTATTAAAGATATGTTATATTGCCTTTTGTAAAGGATCCTTTGGCTTTGTTCCAATTGCAGCTACATAATCAACAACAGCAGTCTCAGAACCCTTAAGCTTGTAAGTTTTGCTCTGAGCAGTCACAGTATTGTGTACAGTACAATAAGGATCCCCTGATTGAAGAATCTGTTAAAGACAACTACAAAACGATCAGCCAACAACTTTTTTACTAGGTAAAGTGACTCTTAAACATATCTCAGAACTTTTAAATAAAAACAAGATAACCTGGCCAATATGGGGAAGACCATCAGTATCAAGAAAACGGCTAAGTGATGCATCCTTATTAGATCTTGCAAATAATTTCAAGACACGGTCATGTCTTTCTCGATTCTCTGTCAAGTCAATAGTCTCTGTCTGCAGAAAATCATAACATGTTCAGCATAAAGAGGTAGTAAGTTTATCGTACTTCATATTTACAAAAAATAAATCTGACAAAAGTCAAAAACCCTTGCCAAAGTGGCAACATTAATAAAACTTCTGACAATTCTAATGTTTTAATTTCTTATGGAAAATGTTGGTTACTTTTGCACATATTAAATACAACTTGTAGAGTGTATAGAAATATTAACATTTTACACCAGATCTGTCACCTTAAGTTAAAAGATCAGTAAAAAGACTTCACATTTTGAAATTCTATCCTCATTATCACACATCTCAAACTCTACAATGAACAACTTTTCGAGCAAAATCCCTGTGAGATCTGTGTTTTGAATGAAGCATTGCTAGGAAAATAAGACAACTTATCAATGCACTAAATGTGACTTACCATGCGAACAGGTTCCACACATCTTAGTCAATTATAACTTAAAAAAAACCTATTTTAATTTGCTTATTGCAAAGTTTTTAAGAGTCCAAACTTGTCTTTGGCCTAACCAGAAACACTTTTGTTATGGTCAGTGAAATACTTATTACTTTTTAAAGTGAACAGCCAAGTATGTGTTAGAATTTGAGGTACCATCTGGCAGAAAAAGAAAGAAATAGAGCTATCATAAAAGCACATGAATTTCAATAATTATAAATAAGAAATTGCAACTTTTAGCCAAGCATATGCATAACATTTTTTAAACCAAACTATATATATCCCACCTCCCGATGACTGCAAGATAATGCATCAATCTACCCATAAAAATCATTAAAAAGAAATCCAACAGAAAGCATTTTACTTCCTTAATTTTTGCCCAGAAGTAAGGGTGAAAGATTGAGAGGTAGAATTGTGCAAACAACAAGCAGTTTCCCGATATATTCAGAAAATGCATTTATTTTACTCCCACTTTTAGAGGTCACTCTCATTCCCAGCTTGCAAGAATATTTCGAAGTTATGCTTTTACCATCCAGGAGTATCCAATCCTAAATTTGTCATAGAAAGAATCCAATTTCCTCTAATTTCTTTCAGGAGTTGAGCTAGTTCTGTTTTTGGTGTTCAAGGATTGTGTGAAGATATTTCCAAACTCATTTTTGTTACAGCAATTCATGGTGCAATTGAGGAAATTCAGTTTTCCTGTAAATATGAACAATTCATGTACCTGAATATTTCAAGCCTTCTTCCACTGATGGGAAAGAAACATTCACTCAAACTTGAATTGAGGCTTTTCCTACAGGGAAGATTTGGCTGTGACATAGTAGCATTCCATTTACACAGCATTGAGACAACAAACTGAAAGTGAAAATGGAATTCAATTACTCATGTTGAAAAATGGGAGAAGTTGGGAAAAACAAAACAAAATAAAATATTTATTACACTTACAAAAATAAGAAATGATTGTTAGTTTGTGCTAAATATACTAAGTAGAAAAAAAAACATGACATAAATTAAGGGTTTGTTTGATGTTCCTAATTACTCTCAAATTTTCAATGAGTCTCAAATTATAAACCAAATAACCCTTAGAGCTTAAGTCTGAGCATACAAAACACATTTAGCCTTTGGGGCTCCTAGAATACAAATATGAATTTGATGCCAATGTATCCTGGTTCTCCCCCTTTAACTCAGGCACAATCATTTAATGCCTCATTCAAGATGGATAAATTTTCTTGATTAAATGATGGCTCTTCATTAACTGCAATCTATTCTAATTCAAAATCAATCTTAACAAGATCACTTGATTGATCTTCTTATATTAGCAAGGTATAAACTCTTGACCTGTTGCTGGACCTGTTACTGGACCTGTTGCCCAAGGCCCTAGATCCAAGTCTGGTTCGTACCAGATTCGGTATCCAGTTCAGTGCAGCAAGGATCTGCTATGAAGACATTTTTTTTTCTTCAGTCATTCTGAAGGGTTAAGTTTGTTCTCATTTAGGGTTTCAATCTGACCGAAGCAGCCACTTGCTCCCGCCTCTCCTATACCAGAAGGAATGCAAGCATCGAATGAGCTCTTAACTGCATTGCTTGCTCTTCTTCTTGTGATTGACGACTGACTCTTTTCATTCAACCAATCATATGTTCACCAATCAAGATATTTCCCCCATTCATTCATATGGTTGGTGATACTACATACGTATAACCTTTGAAATGCAGAGTCAATAGCATCAAAAGATGCCCTTCGAGATACATTAGGTGGTTTTATATTGTTCATTGTATCGAATTCAACCTGATTCAAATGTCTGCATTCCCACTCGCATTCATGCCAACCATGGTTGGAATATTTCTATTTATATTATAATATTATATTATTAATATATAATAATAAGATTATTATATTTAAATTAAATAATTAATATTTATATATCATAATATTATGTTTACAAATAATAATATTTATAATATTAGAATTTTGTATTATGATAATGTTATATTTGTATTATTATAATACGGACAAACAATGATAACATCAATGTGATATGCAAAGCTAGACTCAGCCCAATCTAATGAAACAAACGTGTTTGAAATTCATCTTTTGTGCACATTAATTCTACAATGAAAGAAAGCAAGCAACAAATCTAGTCACACCTAATTGAATGAGTTTGTTTCCCGTAATAAAAGAATATCATTTTATGAAGCATCTTAGAGTGATTATATATGAACTTACTAATGGATTCCATCCCTCTCTACTACAGATTTAACCCATGGAACTTACTTATGAGTTATGTGTGCTCCCCTATTGATGACACGGTGAGCACTATTTATCAACATAAATAAATAAGCATTCAGCAATAGATTTTAAAGAGAAACCAACTGATATTTCTAATGCAGCAGTTGGTAATAAGGCAATCACTTCATTGGAACTGGAACCAGTATTTCCTTCATCATTCTTATGTTTGTGTGTTTATTAATAATAATTATTTAATGAACTTCCTTGTTCTTTCTATTGGTATCCATATAATAGAAGAAGCAGAAATTTGATCATACAAACTTGGATTGCATTAATTGTTTCACTTCCTATAGAAAGATAAACAAGCACTTACTGAAGCTCTTGTACAAAAGATTATAGATAGCTTTTAAAGTGAATTTCAGTAGAAAGTAAAAACACTATGGAATGAGACTCCTATAAGAGATGGGTTACAGTTTTTGAAACTTGAAATACTTGTCAAAGATGGCAATGAAAGAGAGGAAGAAATTATATTAATTTCTATTTCTTATTGAAGTAACGGTGTGACAGAAGGATGCAGGTCTTGGGATCATATAATATTATAAATATAGTCTATTATAGTTTTGTAAAAGATTAAAAGTGAAATTATAATCTTAAAATAATATATATTACTATAACCTTATATGAACATATAATTTCTATTTTTATATATAGTTATAAATACACTACAATAATAATTTATAATTTTATATTTTAAGTTTATATTAACTGCAATAATAATTTTATACTTAATACTGTATAATTTATTAATTAGTATACAACAAAGACTGTCTAAATTGAAGATCAAAGATTAGACAGTATTAAGTACAGAAGTATACAGTCTTTGTTATATAACCTAAGTAGCCGGTTCGCAGGGTTTTGGCCCGGGTCCTGGTCCGGGTTCGCACTGGGTCCGGGTCCTTGTCCGGTCCTTCTATGGGTTCGGGTTTGGTTCCTCTGTGCGAAAAAGAACAATTTCAGACTTCGATTTAATTTGTTTTCTGCACATTGCTATTGGATGTCGAGGGTTCCGAGTTGCAGGCTACACCCGTGGGCCGTTACAGTAGTCGCGAAAATAAAACCGAGGGTTCCTGGATGGTGCAGAGCCTTTCTGTAAAATTGTTACAGTAGTCGCGAAAATAAAACCGAGGGTTCCTGGATGGTGCAGAGCGAAACAGATGAACGAAGATACGTATATGCTTAGGTGAAGACAAGTCTAGGTAGATTCTCTATATTTTAGAATGCAAGTCAAATTAAATTATTATACTATATATATTAGCAATAATTGTTTTATATTTATCATAATATATATAGTTGCCAATATAAATTTAATATATTTATCATAATATATATTTATATTTATCATAATATATATAGTTGCAACTTCCAGACTAAATTTATAATATATATAGTATAATAATTTAATTTGTATTTATTATTTGTTATTATAATTTTTAAAAATAAATTATTAATATAAATATAATAATATAATAATAAATTATTTATAATATAAATATGATAAATATAAATATTAGCAATAATTGTTTTATAAATTTATAATATATATAGTATAATAATTTAATTTGTATTTATTATTTGTTATTATAATTATATAATTATAAATATAGCTTATAAATTTATAGACTTATAAAGTTATAATTAATTGTTAACTGATTAATTAAAATTTTATATTAATAATTTATTTTTAACAATAAATTTATATATTTTTTACATGTTTTTGTAATTTGTACTAACGAACCCAAGACGAACCGAACCCACCCCCAAAAAATTTTGCCGAACCGGCGAACCGAACCCGCGAAACCCAAAACCCGAACCGGCTACTTGTTATATAATAATTAATAAATTATACAATATTAACTATTAAGTATAAAATTATTATTGCACTTAATATAATTTATTATTTGCTTACTGAAATTTAAACTTTTATAATACATACATAAATTTTAGAGAAGCAATACATTATAAAAGTTAAAACAATGAATTTATTTTTCCCGAGATCGCGTGGAAGCCAATTGCAGGTGGGATGCAAGAAAGTCTGGACTCTGAATAATGCAAAAAAAAATAGTTTGAGATTACCTGGAAGCCAATCACATGTGAGCAGGAAAAAAATTGTGTAAAAGCCAGTCGCTACTACCAGTCGCGAGCAGAAACAAACCCAAATCCTTCTCATGTGCATTAAAACCCCTCTTTGCGTCGTGTTTTGAAAAGTTGACCTGACCTTTTTATTCACTCAACCTAATTTTTTTGCTGAGCCGTTTAGGATTAACCCACATGCTTTTCACTTTTTGAAGCAATTTTAATGGATTGACGCTGCGAGTTGCAATAAAAAGCGGTGCCACATTTTTACGTGATTCACTCATAGTCCCTTCTGGCTCATGAGTAATCGCGATTACTGCACTCTTTTAGAACTTTTTTCAACCTCGAAATGAATGCTTAATATCTCTCAAAAAGATCTCTTCTTAGAATATTAGGTGCTTAAATGCCCCTCACAGAAGTTGCTGTGTCAAGCACCAATCAAATGTTCAAAAAGTTGAGATCATTTTAATTTGAGAAACCAAAATTAACAAAAAAGAAGTTTTGTGTTTGTTAAAAAAATACCAAAGGTCAAATGTAGAGTTTGTCAATGCAGAAGATGCATCCGGTGATATGGAAAGTCTTTGGTCCCCACTCGCAGTTGATTTAGAAATGCTAGGATTAGGTCAAAACTAGCAATTCTACAAAATCATAAGCCTCTCTTCCAACTTAGTTTTATTCTTGTTCAATGTCCTGGTCCCATGGGTATATGCTAAAAAAAAAAATTTAGAATAAATTTGCTGTGTGTTTTTCTTTGTGTGTTCATTTTGGGAAAAAATTTAATGGAATTCTTTCCTCAAAAGATAAAAAAGGAAAAGTCTCCAAACACAATCACAATTGGATTTTTCTGCTTTTGTTACCCAAAGGAGTTTGGTGGATGTGGACACCAAGAGTGGATCCTTTACATGGACAAATACAAGATCAGGCTTCAGCTATATTGTGGAAAGACTAGATACTCTTCTCCTCTATCACTTCTGGTTAAACATAGATTGGCTGATGGAATGTAGGATCCTTCAGGTTTGGATCACTTCCCCATCTCATTGGAAATTAATTGTAGGAGACCACCCTACTCTGGAGTGTCCTTTCAAATTCGAAAACATGTGGTTCAGGGAGCCAACTTTCATGGACTACATGCAAAATTGATGATAGGAAACTCCTTAACAGGTTCTCAAGGAGTGGAATACTAGTTTTTTCAAAAAGAAATTGTAGAAATGTTAAGAGTAGAAACTGACTTGAGATTGTTGAATTTTTTTTGTTTCACAATTGGGATGGATCAAGAAAAACTATTTCTTGCTAAACTCTAAAATTCAGCAGAAAGGAATTTTTTTGGAGGTAAAACTCCAAGGAAATCTAGCTGAAGGTAGGATATAGGAATATGAAATTCTCTCATAAATCCACTAGACCCTGCTCTAATGCTAATCACATTTCCTCTATCTCCTCAAGGAATGGGAGACTAAATGAAGATTTCATAGACATCATATTGGAGATTGTAGATTTTCTCAAAGATCTTTTGGGAGGAGGGGAAGCTTTGGACTTGATTGCTCAGAAACTCTTGATCCAATTTATCTTTCCACTTGTTTTTTAATGCAAGACTTCTGGCTTCCATTTCAAAAGAAGAAATCAAGTTTGCTTAATTTCAGATGCAACAGGGTAAAGTTCGCCATCCAGATGGTTTCCCAGCAGCTTTCTTCTACAAGTGTTGGGATATTGTAGGAAAGGATGTGTGGTTAGCTGCTAACAAGTTAAGATGCTCAAGTTGAAGGACCTTAATTGCTATGATTCCGAAGTCTGCTTCTCCTTCTTTCTTGCAAGGTATTGCCCAATGTCTTCTTTTAATACAATTCACAAAACCATAGCAAAGGGAATGGCTAATAAATTGAAAGCTCTCCTCCTAGTTCCCAATTGGTTGAACAAAGATTTTCATAAATGTTTGCAAGTTTTGAATGACTTCTGTAAGGAGTTTCTAAAAACAAAGAAGAAAATAAATAAATAAATTCAAGAAAGATGATAACTTCAACTGTGCATTCCTCATCACCTACATGAGACAGATTCCCCAGCTTCACCATTACTTTCTGAAAAACAAAGATTTGGTGTGAAATAATGAGGATCAATGTCAGAGAAAACACAGGAGAAGGGGGAAGACTTTTAAGAATATAATATATTTATTCTTAATTAGTCTGATAATTATAAGCATTGCATATTAATTGTAAAGTTTTGCAAGTTCTGAAGGAGAATAAGCTGCTGCTCATTTAGAAGAAATGTAAATGCACAACAATCACTAGCCTGTTGGGGACATGTGGTTGGATAAGGAGAATTGAGTACCAATGTGGATAACATTCAAGCCATTGTAACATGGCTCAAGTCTTCTAATGTCACCGAGAAAGGGAACTTCATAGGGATGTCTAATACTTAAGAAAGTCCACCATATCATTATCTATACTCGCAGCACCTTGGCATACAATGATACTGGTAAGTCCTTTACTTATGGTAGAAATCAGCAAAATTCATTTCTAGAGCTGAAACAGAATATCAGCAAAGCAATGATTTTGGTGGCATGTAATTTTAAGTTAACATTTGAGGTGGAAAGGCATGCAAGTGATTATGCTAAGGTGACTGTCCCAAGTAACCATTGTTTGAATAATGGTATCTATTTAGAACATGTAAACGGAATTCAAACTACAAGATCTTAGGTTGTTATCCATTGAAATTTGGAAATTAAGGCTATGACTGAATTTGGTAGGATATTCTACTATTAAACCTTACGAAACCCAATCTGGTAGGATATGCTACTATAAAACCTTATGAAACCCAATCTGGTAGGATATGCGGCTATAAAACCTTATGAAACCCAATCCGGTAGAATATGCTGCTATACAGTCAAGACATGTACCCCAAGTGCTTAAGTGGGTTGATTGCTTTCAAGGTTGACTTGCATTGAAGTCTTGACAATGCCGAATGAAACATAATATGGGGCTTGGACAAGGAAATTCTCATACATAAAATTGGTGTTTTGCCTGTGGTGACATAAAAATCTAATTCTACCTTCAACTTTTTAATTACAAGAAATAACACCCAGCAACAAAAGTTGAATTCTCTATAGATACAATGATAATCTATTATTCCTAGAAAACTACCATGCAATTCCAATTCTCGAAAGGTTCAAATCCAAATAAAACAAACCTGGTAGATTTGTCCATGGCACATCCCACGCTCCACGGAAGATTTATTCAGAATCATTGCATCTTCCATATCATACCTGCAAAATCTTCACTATCACAATGCAACAATATAAATATGCAAGAAGAAAATAACTTAATTAACAACATCTTACCCTGTATAAGCAAGCACAGCAACAATTGCATTTGTCCCCGTAGGAAACTCATCAATGTCATACTTTTTGTAACCTATTGTACGGGCAATAGGTGTCTGAGGCGTCTGTGAAACAAAGTGTCATAGAATCATCAAATTAATGTTAAAATTATCAGCAAACTTACTTCTTTGATGACATTTTATGGAAGAATGTCAAAATCAGCAAACAAAAGTATTAGAAGGAAATCTGAACTTAAAACAAGCATATAAGCAAACGTCAAGTCTAATATTGATAAGGCTTTGGGCTCCAGAATCTTGATGTTTATGATAAAAAATGACAGAAAGACAAAGATATTAGTCAAGTTGCATTGAGATGGATCTTAAATCTCATTCAGGTATTGTATCCAAACAGGATATGGAAAAGTTTTAGAAAATCTTGGATAAGATACAACTGAAAACCATAAAGGTCATATAAAATGTGTATATTAAAATATTAGATGCTTTCAATGTATTGCAATCTGAAATCCATAGCATCAAATAATATGAGATCATGAGGTAAAAGTGTCAGGATTTCCACAAAAAGCTCCATTTTGAAATCCCAAGAAAATGATATAAGTGTTGAAATTGGAACAAATACTACATCGAACTCACTAGATGTGGCATACACCTATAGATGATGTCAGGTGCAAGTTCCAAGTGAATGTGACAGCACAGCTAGCTCTCACACATGGCAACTAAGTTGAAGATTAAATCAAACAAGAGAAAGAGGTGCAGTTTCTAAACCAGAATCATCACCGAAAAAATCAGCACTAAAAAAAAATTGGAAATGGGGAAATGATGCATCAAACAACTAAATTTTTTAACAATCAAAAATGTATAGTTTATTAATTATCATATAATTATACTTTCAACAAAAAAACAGCATTGCAGACTTAAAAATTAGCCTCACAGTACACAAACATGGGCATGGAAAAATATCAGCACGCCAAAATTTTGACTCAGAAAATTATAAATTCATAAAATAAATTTAAATAACTGCAAAATACTGTTAATTAGCCATTGGTCATCAGAAATTAATTTAATTCTTGTATAGCTATGAAAATTGTTGAAAATTGTTCAAATCCATAGCAGTGGGGAAACTTGGAAAAAGAAACATAACCTTGAAAAAAAATTAGAGAAATTTTATTTTTCTGTGACTGGAGAAGTTTTCGAGAACACTAGGCCAAAAACTTGGCAAGTACTTGCAAATAAATCAACAAAAAGTTGTTAGTCAAGAAACTCCATAAAGACCTTTAACTCGTTATTTCTAGTTAGCTGGCAAGTAACTTGTTGGGTTTAAACTATAATTAGACTAAACCCAAAATTGCCTAATACATTAACATCACAGCAATTGCAACATTTTGTAAACAATAATGACATTTATTACTCCTAAAACTTATCAGTTAGTGTTATAATTTTGTAAAAGCACACAAATGGTCTAATTGCATTTTAACCAAAAAATAATATTTTCCCCTATGAAAAGATGTTCAATTATGTTTCCCTAGATTTTCTTCCAATATCAAGTTCTTTTTCTGGTATAGAAATGCTACCAGGCCAGAAATAGATTAGAAAGGGAAGGTAATGCTTTCAGTAACATTTCTAGTATGAGTAAAATTGTAGACATTCTGAACAAGCTTTTGCAAAGTTCCAGTCTTTAAATCATTTCCTGGTGTGGAAATATGCAGTGGATGGAATCTCTTCTATTATATCCTTGCACAATACTTTAGAACATTATTTTATAAAAAATACAAGATTCCACAGCACTTAAAGAAGTTATAAAATAATGCCCAAATTGCTTCAACTTGGAAATGTTAAAGCTTAAATCGCATGTTGTAGTTGTTGAGTCCCATTAAAGATAAAATTTGTTTAAACCTAGTAAATATCAATCACAAACATAATTCCCTTCCCATAAGCTAACTTCAAGTCATCCCTTCTCAACTTAAAGTACAGATAACAAACTAATGTCAATTTGCATGTCCATCCTTAAGTACTTTGCATGTACTTGTGTAACAACACTTCGTGCCCTAGTTTCCAATGATTGTTTTTGTTTTGTATTTTTTTGTGTTTATGAGGGTTTTTCTGTTTTTTTGGTATTTTTGCAATATGTATAGAAATAAAATGCAAAGCATAAAGAAATACAATCTACTATGATAAATAGCTCCTCCAAAATATATCTTATTGCTCAGTATTCAAAGAGAATGGATTATTACAATCATACCAGAGCTATTTGAAAACATGCAGCTACTGTTCGCCAATTGCAGCCAAAAAGCAACTTAACAAAATGGTCCGATTCTTCCTCAATAGGCTGCCTTTTTGCTCCAAAGTGGTGTGGCTGGATTCCCTAGGCCTGGGAGCCCCTTGTGTAATTTTGTTGGATTTTTTTTAAGCCTTCAATGACAAAATCGCCCCTCCTAGAAAGGGCCGACCCCTGCTGCAAATGATGGCTGGTAAAGACAAGCCGTACCCCTCTTGAATCTGATTTATCTTGACAAAGGACAAATCTGCAATGTCTCTTCTCAAACTTGTAATCTCTGAATAATGCAATCAAACCCTCAGTTTGTCTCTTCTATTTGCACAATTAGAACACCTGTATGATGCCCTCCTGTATGCCAAATTCAACAGATATTTCACTACTTCAAAAGGCTGCAATCACTGAAGAAGGAACGTTCTCCAATGGCTCGAAGATTGAAAACCCTTGGCTTTCACTTCTCAGACACAAATTCATCAACAACAATGCTCAATCGAATGAGTTGCAAATAACTCCAAAATGAATTATATATGCCCTCATGAAGAAGTCGACTTCCAAAAAGCCATTTAATAACATAAAAATGTTATTTATTGGCATCTTTTAATATTTCATTAAAACTTAGGAGTTGGCGCCCAATAATTAATTCATCAATGTGGCCCCCTTTTAATGATGATTTGACCCTCAAGTTATAACATTAAAATATCACCTTTTAATTAATTAATGTCATTTAAGCCAAATAACATTAATCTCCTTAAATACATCATATCTCATCACGCCATCTAAACTGGAGACTCATCTGATGATTCTCCATAGGATCACATGCCTTACTAAAAATAGTAAGGGTCCCACTCTATCCATTTCTGACTTACTATAAATAGTAAGTTGAGCATACTGAGTCTCAAAAGCCTCAAACGAAAGCAAAAGCTGATCATCGCTGAACACCGGAAGTGATACAATCCTCAAAAGACCCTCTAATCACCTTCATTAGCCTACAAGGGTCATAATGGTAGGCTAATCTACTAAATATTGATGTCTCACTTTGGAGGGGACATTACAACTTGGCCTTACTCATTTAGTACGTATCGTCAAGCATGTAAATCTATTCAATCAACTCTAATGAAGAGTGTCAAACAGCCAAAGCTCTCATTTCTCTCCCCACCCCCCAGAATCAAGTTTGGTGCACAATGAGCACCAAATTTTAATCTGTATCTTTGTTAAAGCTCCAAACCTTACATAGACCAAGAGATAAATTCCACAAAATCCTAGTTGATTTCATTTCAAAAAAATTAACAAAAATTTTAGGTTTTCATGAGGAATTGTAGGTGGTCTACATTTTGGATACACTTTCTTGTTTTCATCTTTGACCATTTAAATCTTCTTTTTAGAAATAAAATAAAGAAAGTAACTATAACACGCTTGAACAAGGAAGGTCAATGGGACTGGAATGCACATTAGTTATAATAGTAAAGAACCAGGGCGAAACGAGCCCAAGACTCAAAGAAAATACAATAAAGACAAAAAAGCAGGAAAAACATAGAAAAAAACAAACTGGTACAAGTATAAATAGAAGTGTGAGAAGAGGACCACACAAAGTAGTGGATGCAGATGAAAACAACCCAGACAAGGAACCAAAAACCTCAGGTATTAATGCTCATTGCAAAATCCTTGTAAAACCTACACTGCTAAAGGGTACTCCCTATTGTTCCTTTTGGTTCCAGTAAGCAACATCGTCAATTGAACTCAATCTAGAGTGAAAATGCAGTCCCAAATAATGGAAAATAAGTGAGTATTAGCTGTTGATTGAAGGCCTGCACAATGAGGGTTTGGACACCCTCTTATGTATTTCTGAGCCATACACACTCCTCACAATAGGCTTATTCTCTCATAAATACATCACCCTTGACCAACATTTTGTCACAATTCCATGCATATGCAGATAAGTCCTACATGTAGTTGAAATTTAATTTTCTCAAAAGTCTTGTTTAGGCTCTGCCCTAGCTTATTGTTTTCTCTAGGTTTTGTTCCAAATTGAAGACAGTCATGGCCAAGCCAACCCCTTTTGCTCATGGTTTTATGTGGATCTAGCCTTCTTATGTGGATGCTTGAACATTTTCCACAAGATCTTGACCTTCAAAAAACTGGGCGCCCCTGGGCTATAGTTGCGCTTTTATGCTTTTCCTCTGAGAAATCTTCATATATTGATCATTAAAAACTTTGTTTCGATCATTGAAATGACCGTATGCACCATGAAATGTCGTCGTGAGATGTTCCTCCATCGTGAAAAGCTTTACTCTGAGTCTCTGCTTCAAGTTCTGTCCAATAAAACTAACTTTGACTGAAAAAATATTGACAAAAACTCCATGCTTGATATTGCCCAAAACTGTGTTCTACATCATTTTAGCAAAATTTAGACTTTTTAATGCAAAATGCCTTGATGAAGCAAAAAATTTGGTTTGGGTACAACATTAGGCTCCGTCTGGTGACCATGTCGGATACCTACGGCATAGGAGAACCTAAGAATCTCAATGTTAAGTAGACCAGTAATTTATAATTGGGCATTGGAGTCAGGACTTTTCCCTAATCACCTAAAAACATTGGAGTTTCCTAAAACCTAACCTAAAAATCACCTAAAACACGACAAAAACATCACAAAACGGGGAAATACAATACGACATAACGATAAAGCGTTAAAAGTAAAATATTAACTATCTCCACCCCCAAAGAGATGAAGTGCTTTGAATATTGTCCGCTGCATGGCAGCAAGAGCCTCCCACCAATGTCGTTTCTGCCTAAAAGGCTTGACTTCTCTTCTTCTAGGAATTGCAGGAGGCAATCCTTCTGGAATGAAGATTCTCAGGTATCCGTATATCCATGCAAAAATACTCTGACAAAAGTCAGAATATGATGCAAATGAGAAAGTTGATATCCCGAAGGCATTAGTTCTATTATAATCCATCCTTGGGATGTCAAATTCTTCAAACCAGTCGATCGAGTTCCAAACTCGATTTCTATAATGTCGTAGGTGATCTTTTCTGATCTGATAATATCCTTTGATCGGTTCATTGATCAGCTCTACATCACCTTTAACACATAGAAGTTTGATTCCCATGTCTTCGGCATCTTTGAGGCCTTGCAAAAGCACCTCTTTTTCAGCTTCAGTTAATTCCAATTGCGAGCAATTTACAACTGGGTTCAACTGTCCTTTAGGGGATATGATCAATTCCCCTACTTCTAAAAATGTATCTGAACAACCTCCATCAAACTGTATTGTCCATGACTTTGTCTCCTCTATCTGTCTTTATTCAGAACATGCAATGTTCTGGCCTTTAGCTTCTACCTCTGACAGAGTTACACAATTACCAGGACCTGTTTCAGACTTTGCTTCTACTGGAACAAATGACTTGAGCATAGCCTGCTCCTTTACAACCTTAAGAATCTGATCTACTTCTTCAGGATGATTTTGAAGATATTCCAGTTGGGAGATTTGTACCTTGGTCTTCATCATGGAAGCTACAATGTCAAAATTTGCTGAAGACGTCTCTTGAGCAACTGGCATAGTAATCGCATGTGAAGGTTTGGGTTTAGAAGTGAGAGGCACTTCTTCACCCTCTTCGTTTGATTTCTGCCTTTCTTTTTCTTCTTTCTGTGCTTTGAAGTGTTGATCATGTGTAAACACAAGAGGAGTGTACTGACGGTATTCTTCTTCTTCTTTTTCATTTGCGGGTTCTTCATCAAAGTATCCCGCTACGGAGTCGCCATCGAAGTTGTCCGTCTGTGGTAAAACAACCTTCGAACTTGGTGTTGGTACAAAACTAGAACTGGGAGCAGCTTCAGTGTATCCCATGATTTGGATCATTCTCAGGTTCTCTGGACATGTGGATCCGGTATGTGTATCATCGTCGTGGAAAGGACAAAATACTGCACTGTGTGCAGCCTCAATCATTGATCTTGGTGGAGATGTTAACAACCGTGGCTGAAGATTATTTCTCTTTGACCAGTACAGTTGCTGAACTGGAGATCTGATAGAATCTATTTTCATCAAGCCAGAAGTGATCATATTATCTTCCAACTCGATGGCGTGTTCTTGTGCACTCTTCAACTCTGTCTCTTTGGCCGTCTTCAGAAAGAAAGCTATCTCTGATGGAAGAGCATTTATGAAACAGCTTATCAGAATCTCTGGTGATAGATCGAATGTAGAAGAAATTCTTGCAACAAGACGATTAAATCTTGCTACAAAATCCCTCATGTGTTCTTTGTGCTCCATCTTTGGATTTGTAAGTTGGGCGAACAACATATGATTGTCTTCAACGGGCTTGAATCTCGCCAAAAACTTCTCGCTCATAGTTGCCCAACTTGTGATACTGCCTAGCGCCAGGTGATTGAACCAGTCGGCAGCATTTCCCGCAAGAGTTTCGACAAAGAGACGCACCGCGATGTCTTCATGTTCTACGTGCAAGACAGCACAAGCCGTTGTGAATGCAGAAAAATGGTCCTCTGGGTGTTGAGTTCCATCGCCGTGAAACCGAGGAAAATGCTTCCTTGACCCTTTAGGTAACTCATGATTTACCTCAAAAGCCAAAGGTCCAATGTTATTACCCCAAGGTAATGGGGGTGGACGTCGCCTGTCAGCATTGTTGTTATCATCCATTGCTTTTGTGTGGATCATGCAATTGGATGCTAGAGTGTGATCATTCCCGTGAAATAAAAGCGTTTAGCTTTTCTTGAAGTTTTCTTGCCTCGTGCCCCACGGTGGGCGCCAGAAAACTGTTGGCGTAAAATCTAACACCTCTAGAGTGCAGGTTTGTACGGACAGCTATGTACACTACGCAATGAGTGCTCTTCAAATTAGGAGGGGAAGCTCCCTCGTTGTGCTGGAATGCATGGAAAAGAAAAGTAATCTAAGTCCTATCTTTTTGTTCTCAGCTGGAAGAGGCACAAGGTTAAGAAAACCAAGAACGTTGCAGCTAAGGATTTTCTGGTTTCGCAGATCATTAACTACAACTAAGCTAACTACTTTAAATCTATCCAATCTCCTCAGGAAAACAGAGCAAGAGGAAACGGAGCAAGGTTTGACTAACTGACGATAAACGAATTCAGATTCTCTACTTGAAGGCAAGGTGGCGCGACTATTATCTCAACCTGAAAAAGTTTATTGGGCACAAAACAGATTTAAGAATTTACCATGACAATCTTATGAAACCCTATGTGGCATAACACTTGATCAAAATAGTAAAGTCTTACAAAACAGCTTTATCATCACAATCTCACGAAACCCTATGTGGCATAACACTTGATTATAATGATAAAAGATTCACAAAACAACTTTATCATTCCAATCTCTCGAAACCCTATGTGGCATAACAATTGATCACAATGGTAAAGATACACAAAACAGATTTATCATCTCAATCTCTTGAAACCCTATGTGGCATAACAATTGACCTCAATGGTAAATATGCACAAAACAGATTTATCTAAACTATGGAAAGAATCCACCATTACAATCTCTTGAAACCCTATGTGGCATAACAATTAATCGCAATAGTGAAGACACATGAACAAATAGCAAAAAGAGCAATATTGAGGGCAAGGTAGGCGCAGCATATATTTCTCTCTCAAGCAAAAGTTATTTACAAATGAGCAAAAGCTCTTATTTATATACATAAAGCTGTAGGGAACCCTAAAATCACCTTGAGTCATCTACAGTCTTGCAATGCATGCAAGATTCGCTGCCAAGCCCTAATGAAGTAAACTATCTGTTAACTGGAAAACTACCATCAGTTAACAAAACATCTAATCTAAAAATGGACATTGTGCGAGCATGCGTCCTTATTGAAAGCGATTAACTGAAGACTACCATCGTTAACAAAACCCTAAATGAAACTCCAAGTAAATAAGGCAAATCTCGAATAGATATGCATGTGATGACAACATCGAGTTAACTTGAAAGGGTAACACCAAGTTCAACTCGTGTATTGTAATATCTATCGGGGGCGAAGTTTACTATGTGATCTCGAGCAATCAACCCCTCAACGCATCAACTGCATCAGCATTTGAATGACTTGAGCAATCTTGGCAATCTTTGCACACTCGAACTAGCATTTCACTGACTTATAACTTTGGCGGATCTTGAAGTGATGAACATTATCTCTTCTGCGGCTTGATCAAATCTCTCAGCTTTTCTAACAAAAATTAAGACCGGTCTTGAATTCTCTGTGTGCTGTTAAAACTTTTGTGAACACGGTTATATTTTGACAACTTTTCTGGAAAACTAAAAATAAAGGCTAAAAATAACCTATCAAAGGGCAATTTTCACGAAAAAATCTGAGATATGTGTTTTGTCCAAAAAAAGATTCCAAGACAACCTAGAATGTCAGATTTGCGAAAATTTGACTTCTACTCGACCATGCAAGGAATTTTCAGTTGAGAAAATTAGAGCCTCGAGAACTGATGCTCTGGAGTAAATTTTCCTGAAAAATTCTGGCACATGGGTTTTCTCGAGGAAGCTATTCTGAATCAACCCAGATGATTTGTTTTGCCAAAAGTCACCAATTCTTCAAACATGCGAAAGAATTTAAGACGAGAAATAGAAGAATTTAAGACAAAAGAAAGAAGTTTTTAGTGCTCCGCTTCTGCTAAAATCGCTATCTTGTCTGAAGTCTGCTCATAATTCTGACTTGCACCTGCAAAGAAAATGTTTTGATGTCTTCGCCAATGATTTTTGATGAAGAATTTGCCTTTGGTTTGCTAAAATTCGCCTTTGCTTGAGAAATACGAATTTCTCTTGAAAATACGCCTTGTGAATGAAGAAAAACGAATTTTGCTTGAAAATACGCCTTTGCTTTGAAGAAAAACGAATTTCTCTTTAGCTTTGTGAATAATAAATGAAGATGGCGCCATGCTTAAAGAAGATGAAATTCGCATCAATCTGACAACTGCAAGAATTCAAAACCCTAACAAAAATAGATCATCTCTGATTGGTTGCCTTTCAGTTGAACTACCACTAACTGGAAGTTTGGATTAAAATAAATAATAAAATATTTATTATCATGCAATTAGCAAAGG
Source organism: Sequoia sempervirens (assembly GCA_007258455.2). Lineage (NCBI taxonomy): Eukaryota > Viridiplantae > Streptophyta > Pinopsida > Cupressales > Cupressaceae > Sequoia > Sequoia sempervirens. The sequence continues at coordinate 7,142 of VDFB02273223.1, read as the reverse complement.
CGCCAAAAATAGAAAATCGCCATCTTATGCTAAAATTGCAAATATTATGAACTTCAGTTGACAATTTTGTTGAAGTCTTAGGACTCACCGTCGGGCTTCACCGATTCCGAAAAGTCATCTCTTGAACTCATAGGCGTCCATTTGCTCAAGATACTTCACTTTTTATTAACTCCCTATTTTATAGCTGACTGCACTGTTACAACTGGCCAACTTCGACACTGATTTCCGGATGACCGGGTGATGCTGAGACTGATCTGAAGAATTCATCGGAAAGCCTACTGAACAAGGAAGAAATGTCTGCTGGGAGACACTACTGCAAAATCCATCGTTTAACCCCTTGAAAAATTAGGTGCCCCTAATTAAATTGCTTTACGAGTTCCAAACTTAGCCATTTTCCTAAACTGCCATCTGACACTTCAAACGGCTGCTAACGGTGAACGGTGAACCCTGCTAATATGAAACGAAGCCCACTGCGTGACTGGAGATATTCTGCATCCAACGACTGTATGCATGACACCTGAAAGCTGTGTTAAGGGCCTCAAAAGTAAAAGCGCCCTTGGCTCTTAGTTGCACTAATGTCATTTTGACGAAAGTCGAACTTTCACCCAAGTACCCTACTTTGACCTCTGATATCTGGAGCTGGGATGACCCGATTGAGGCACTATCTATTTTAACGGACAACCAGAAGGGCCCACAAGAGAAGTCTCTGGAGGTGACGAAGCAAGAAAACTGCTTCTAAGACCTCAAAAACTTCAGTGCGTATTTTATTTAAAATTACCGCTCCAGACTTAGCCATTTTCCGGATATCCTCACTTTTCAGCATTGCACCAAAGACCTCGCACGTACGAGCGACTGCCAAATCCCGAAGGCAAGCGGCTAGGCTCGTTGGATAGATAAAATGATTACGCTCAAAAGTCGTGAAGACTTCAAACGCGAACGAACTCATCTGACAGGCCTAAAGGCTAGGCACCTCTAGACTGTGGAAATACACTGAAAATCGTTTGTTGGTCCGCCCGTGAAATTACGTGCTTGGTAAAACCTCTGCCATGACCACCTGGAACGTCGGATTGACAAGCAGGATGATGCGTTGCGGAGCTAGGCTAGAGTATTACTGATGTTAGGAAGACTCTGTCTGCAAATTTTTCCATCTGAAGGGTCCTTTAAACCAGCGCCCCTGAGCTGTACTTGCACTGAGAATCAACGGAGAAGCTCAAAACGTGAAAACTCCATTATAAGCTGATCTTCAGATGACTACCGCCGGAGTTCCAAAACTCAGATGACTGCGTTTGATATCTCGTTGGACGAGTAGACTAGCTGTGAACAGATTGACTGTATTATCTATCAGAAATGCCAAGATTTACCCTCTCTTTAAGATGGGCGCCCTCAGGTTAGAGGCGCGCTTTTGCCTGAAAAAGACAAAATTCTCATATCTGGAACTTTAGGGATTTCAACTTCTGTCGCTGATTGCCGGAGCTGCGGATCTCGGAAAGCTTTGTTGGATAGCTCATCGGATAGCCAGACTGATTCTGAATAGATTGACTGGATGCTTGAACATTTTCCACAAGATCTTGACCTTCAAAAAACTGGGCGCCCCTGGGCTATAGTTGCGCTTTTATGCTTTTCCTCTGAGAAATCTTCATATATTGATCATTAAAAACTTCGATTCGATCATTGAAATGACCGTATGCACAATGAAATGTCGTCGTGAGATGTTCCTCCATCGTGAAAAGCTTTACTCTGAGTCTCTGCTTCAGGTTACTGTCCAATAAAACTGACTTTGACTAACAAAATATTGACAAAAACTCCATGCTTGATATTGCCCAAAACTGTGTTCTATATCATTTTAGCAAAATTTAGACTTTTTAATGCAAAATGCCTTGATGAAGCAAAAAATTTGGTTTGGGTACAACAAAAATTACATAAATATTTGTGTATTAATGTATATATTAAACAATGTGATTATATTTATGGATATATATACATAAATACATAAATACCTATGTAAATGTATTATATATTTATATATTTAAATATATGTATTAATATTAAGGTAATATTTACATATATGTAAATTTATATATAGATCACGATATAATGTCGGAAAATATATATATTTATATAGAAATATTACATCTAATTAAAATACATATATGATTAAATATATAAATGAATAATGTTAAAATGTGAAATGTATAAATTTAATTGACACAGAAAAATATTCAATAGAATTGAAACTGAACACAAAGTTAATAGAAAAATAAAGGATTTAAAACAATGGTGAAATATTTCGCCTTTGACTATGGAGAAAATATTAAACTCAATATGAAATCAAATTCTTTTGCTAAAGATATTAAAAACAAGAGAAATCGAATTTATTTTAAATGAACATTTGAAAAGGAAGTAAAAACGTTTTATTTGAAAACCTCATGAAAAAAACGAACTGGGAATCGCGCGCCTGGTAAAAACGCGCCAGAAAACGCGTCCGATCCGCGCCTGGGCTGCGACCTAGTTTGAAAAATAACCGTTTGCTGTTCTTGAGGCCACGTAATGGCGACGTGGGAACATTTAAACCTGGACCCTTTCATTTAGAACGAACTTCCTGATTTATTGCAACAAAATAACCTAAAAAACTGAAAACGCCTTGAGCTGTCAATCCGCCATGTGAGAGTTGAAAAATTCTTAACTTGCTGGCTTAAAATGAAGTCGAATCACCTCCAATTTGATGATTAACAGTTTAAGAAAACCGCCAAGTGTCTTTTTGACCATTTATGGGCACTTTGCTGTCAATCAACATACCTTCTTAAGTGGAAAACTGTTGCAATTCGGCCCTATATATATACAGGCCCTTTCAATCATTGAAAATACACACTTTTGAGCAATCTTCTGAGTTTAGTATTTTATCCCATAACCATTTTGTGGCATTGCTTGAATTTTCTGTATTACTGAGTTGACAAATACAGTGCATTATTACCAGCATTTACCAGTTACAGTGATTGTATCATTTTTAGCTCAGAGTGAGGTATTTATAATTTATAGTTGAGTAGAAATTGAGTGGTGGAAATACATTTGAAAGAAGAGATATAGGAGATCATTCTAGAGTGAAATACTTTCATTAAGAAGCCATATTTAGCTGAAATTCTGAAAGCTTATTTGAAGGAGAGTCTAAAAGAGCAAGTCTGGAAGAAGAAGCTTAAAAAAATCAGGCATGAATCCTCCTAGTTTATGACTTTTATTAAAATGTTGTATACTTTTTGGTCTTGTGATTGCTACTTTCAATTGGCTCTAGTGAGAAAGATCTGTTTGATGAATATTTGAAGAATATGTGTAAAGGATTCAATAATTAGGAATGCTGTGAAAAAGGGATTTTATGAGTAAAGGTTTAAGGTATTAGTTTACTTATCTTACATTAAAGAGAAATAATGGAAAAAGATAAAAGGGAGGGATTTGTTTGCATTTTGAATGACTATTACATGTTGTGTATGATCTCTATATATGGAGAATACGTAGATGTACTTATTATCTACTAGGATCGAAATGATGGCAGAATCAAGTTAAGTCTTGTAGCTTAAGTTATTAGGATAACTGAGACAAGTTAAATACTCCTAGAATAAAGAATTCCTAGTTAGGAGGATTGATACAAGACACTTGAATATTGTTTTCATTTCTAGTAGGTTCGTATGATTGTAGGATGTCTGGGATGACGGATTCTCCCATTGAAGGACAAACCTATGCGTAGAGTAAGGAAGCCTTAAGTCAAATCGGCCCTCAGTAGTGTTTATGATAGATGACCTTACATTCGAAGTACTGAATGAGAATACTTTGGCCAAAGTAGTGAAATGTACAACTGCCACTTAGATGTGAGATAGTTGAGACTACACTATCAGTTCATTGTGATCCGAGTACTAGTTCGAGATTGTGAAATAGCAAGGTTCTAGTTGTATAGGACACAGCACTATGCTCAGTTGGTAATCGTTAAAGGATACCCTACCAATCTCTTCTTCGAAGGGAGGGTCGTTCATTGCAAAATGATCATGCGGGGGACCGCATTATAAGTCCGTGGTTGGCGGAAAAGCGCCCGAGTGATGTTTCTCCTCCATAGCGAGCGGCCGATGTACCAAGATTTGAAAGGACGGACTCCTGGACCTTCTTACTTCTATTTGTGCAAAAGCTTACGAGCTATGTATGTAACTTTATTACTTTTGAACTCTGATTTATATTTGCAATGGAAATGAAATTCATGTGGTAACATATTGTAACTTGTACATTTTTATCAATAAAGAAAGGAAAATATTTATTGTATTATCTTGTTACTTGTTACCTTTACATGTTTAAAGTGAGAATTGGAAAGTTTTTTTTGTTATGCAAGGAACAGGTCGTTACACTTGAGCAACATGCATATAGAAAATTTGGTTTGTTAAAGGTTGTAAGTATTGTATAAAGCTAAAAGAGTCATCTTCCCCCTCAAACGTATAACACTTTCTCCACCTTCTTTTGACTTCTGACTTCCATCAAACAGAAATATCCATATTATAGCACAATTACAACATTGTTCAGGCTAAGGCTGCTATCAATTCACAAGGTCTAACTTTCACAAACTCCCAGCAATAATAAACCTCCATTGCTTTGACACTTTTCATCAAATATGCTGCTCCAGTAGTCTGCCTATAAGAACCAGTAAAGACAAATAAAAATAACATGGAATGCCTCAGTAGAGTAATGACCCTTGTAATAATTAACTTCAGTACCCAATTCAACCCCATTAAGTCACCATCATGGACAATTGCTCTTAGCTCAAGAAGCCATCAAATTAAATTCCAAAACTTTGTCTCTACCATATCTACAAATCAAAAATGTTGACTTTTGAACAAATCAGAAATCAATTGCCATTAATCCTAAATAGGCCATATTAAATTTCTTAAGGCAAATGAATGGGGTCAAGGAATAATGTTCCTCGTCCCAAGCCTTCAAGCCATGCACAAGTATCTTTTTCTCAACTATTGAGCATATAGGAGTTCACATGAGAGATCCAGTGGTAGTAAGCAGATGCACTAGCTTTTTTCTTCTCAAAATAATATTAAGAAATTCAGTTAATTCTTCTTATCAAGTTATAGGGTTTTGCATTCAATTACCAATTTATCTAGACTGACTCTCTTATAGTGAGAAATGGATCACCCTCTACTATCATCCAATCCCATTAACTATTTAAAGCCAGCTTGAGCCATTACTCTAGGTAGGCGCCTAGCTTCATTATTGGCCAATAAGTGATATGTAAAGATTATGCATAAAACCATAGTAGCAAAAATCCTTCTTGGTGATAACTCGGCAAACCAAAAGATACAATATTTTTTCAATTAATCAGGAAATATTGAAGTTAGGGTGTAGTGATTTATCTATTTTCAATTACTTAAATCATTGTCAAAATTTTGAAATATATATGTATAAAGCAAGGTTAACCAATGTAAAATGCCTATCCCAATCTGTTGAAATTTATACCATGAATTTTTTGCAGTTTTTTTCCAATCCTTCAATGTTTGTGGATTTCATCAAACAGTTCACATACACTACTTTGAAACAGCTCCAGATTGCACTGGGTTTAAGATAATGTGTCTCATGCAGGGAACACGTTTGCATAATATAATCATTGAAAATGCAGACACTTACATTTAACACTTATTTACCCATTACAACCTCTTATAATTAAATAATGAATTTAAGGATTTGCTGCTGACAAGTGTAAACAGGTTAACTAATTCATATACGATTCAACACTAGTTAACAATTTCAAAGATGGTGCTAACTTAAACTACTGCCTATTCTATGAAGTCTTTCCAAGTTCTCACGCAAGCCTTTTCTACCTATCACATCCACCTCTCAATCTGCAGCTGCCTTCTGTGTGAATTAATGAATAACTTAAGTTCAATTACACCCTCATACGTCTCATGTCAGACCCTTTATTTGCAGTAATATTCAACTTTCCATGCCAGCATTTTAAACACCATTCGCAATGATTCTCAATCGCCTTACAGTTCTCCAAGTATAATCACACCTTTTCTATTGACATAGAATCTTCAAATGCTGGCAGACAATGCAAATCGCATTTCACAAAGGCGGCTGGGATAATCAATAACATCTGATGTATCAGCAATAATATGCATGTACATAGCAAACCAATATTGCAGTGTCATTTAACATTCACGGCTTCCTTAATATGCCAGTTACAAGGGATACATTCCAACTTGAAGTTTGCAACCATCTTTATCACATATCTATTGACCATCTGGAATGGTCTATCAATAACTTTACATAGGAGTTTGATGTCACAATACTATTCAACCAAGTCTACACACCAACAACGGGACCAATGATAGGAGTATTACTTCCAAGCACCCAGATTCTAGTCCTAGCATTGGTGGAATATATTAGTTTCAGACACTTAGACAGCTCTCCACCTCACGCCACAACTCACCATTGATAAAATGTATTCTAATAGCTGTCGTAGAAAATAAAGCAATTGAGGATATTGACCAACATTGACTGAACTGGATGTGCCACAAGGATAGGTATCAGCCCTTCAAAGCAGGGATAATAATATATTATTAACTCCAAACTTAGCAACTTCCCTTTAAATATGATGCAGGCTAATTTATCATTCACACCCAGGTCAAACAATAATATAATTAAACTAAACTTCAACGGCCCTTTAATAATCAAACCTGGTATCTATGGATATGGGCCTTATACTAAATTTAACTCAATACTTAGTAAATGGCATCGAAATAAGGTACGGTGAGGAAGCTCCATAATATTTAATTCTTCAAACTGTAAGATCATATTAATCAATTCTGTCCTTACTTCTGCAAACTGAAAACACCACCAACTCTAAGAAATTACTCCTTATTAAAATAATGTTTATTTAATTATTTATTTATTAATGCTCAATATTGTAAAATATTGTAAGATAGAGATAAGATCGTCTCCGATCTTATCTGGAGTTTCTTTTTAGAAACTTTCCAATTTTTGTAAATCTTGTAAACTATTTATTGAGCGTCTTGCTCATTGTTAATACATCAATTATTTACCAATTACCTGTGTAATATGGTATAAGAGCACGGGCGAATAAATTTTTTCGAAAAAATTATAAT
>VDFB02273222.1:0-25272 GCA_007258455.2 Sequoia sempervirens | reverse complement strand
TGAATGAGAATACTTTGGCCAAAGTAGTGAAATGTACGACTGCCACTTAGATGTGAGATAGTTGAGACTACACTATCAGTTCATTGTGATCCGAGTACTAGTTCGAGATTGTGAAATAGCAAGGTTCTAGTTGTATAGGACACAGCACTATGCTCAGTTGGTAATCGTTAAAGGATACCCTACCAATCTCTTCTTCGAAGGGAGGGTCATTCATTGCAAAATGATGATGCGGGGGACCGCATTATAAGTCCATGGTTGGCGGAAAAGCGCCCGAGTGATGTTTCTCCTCCATAGCGAGCGGCCGATGTACCAAGATTTGAAAGGACGGACTCCTGGACCTTCTTACTTCTATTTGTGCAAAAGCTTACGAGCTATGTATGTAACTTTATTACTTTTGAACTCTGATTTATATTTGCAATGGAAATGAAATTCATGTGGTAACATAATGTAACTTGTACATTTTTATCAATAAAGAAAGGAAAATATTTATTGTATTATCTTGTTACTTGTTACCTTTACATGTTTAAAGTGAGAATTGGAAAGTTTTTTTTGTTATGCAAGGAACAGGTCGTTACACTTGAGCAACATGCATATAGAAAATTTGGTTTGTTAAAGGTTGTAAGTATTGTATAAAGCTAAAAGAGTCATCTTCCCCCTCAAACGTATAACACTTTCTCCACCTTCTTTTGACTTCTGACTTCCATCAAACAGAAATATCCATATTATAGCACAATTACAACATTGTTCAGGCTAAGGCTGCTATCAATTCACAAGGTCTAACTTTCACAAACTCCCAGCAATAATAAACCTCCATTGCTTTGACACTTTTCATCAAATATGCTGCTCCAGTAGTCTGCCTATAAGAACCAGTAAAGACAAATAAAAATAACATGGAATGCCTCAGTAGAGTAATGACCCTTGTAATAATTAACTTCAGTACCCAATTCAACCCCATTAAGTCACCATCATGGACAATTGCTCTTAGCTCAAGAAGCCATCAAATTAAATTCCAAAACTTTGTCTCTACCATATCTACAAATCAAAAATGTTGACTTTTGAACAAATCAGAAATCAATTGCCATTAATCCTAAATAGGCCATATTAAATTTCTTAAGGCAAATGAATGGGGTCAAGGAATAATGTTCCTCGTCCCAAGCCTTCAAGCCATGCACAAGTTTCTTTTTCTCAACTATTGAGCATATAGGAGTTCACATGAGAGATCCAGTGGTAGTAAGCAGATGCACTAGCTTTTTTCTTCTCAAAATAATATTAAGAAATTCAGTTAATTCTTCTTATCAAGTTATAGGGTTTTGCATTCAATTACCAATTTATCTAGACTGACTCTCTTATAGTGAGAAATGGATCACCCTCTACTATCATCCAATCCCATTAACTATTTAAAGCCAGCTTGAGCCATTACTCTAGGTAGGCGCCTAGCTTCATTATTGGCCAATAAGTGATATGTAAAGATTATGCATAAAACCATAGTAGCAAAAATCCTTCTTGGCGATAACTCGGCAAACCAAAAGATACAATATTTTTTCAATTAATCAGGAAATATTGAAGTTAGGGTGTAGTGATTTATCTATTTTCAATTACTTAAATCATTGTCAAAATTTTGAAATATATATGTATAAAGCAAGGTTAACCAATGTAAAATGCCTATCCCAATCTGTTGAAATTTATACCATGAATTTTTTGCAGTTTTTTTCCAATCCTTCAATGTTTGTGGATTTCATCAAACAGTTCACATACACTACTTTGAAACAGCTCCAGATTGCACTGGGTTTAAGATAATGTGTCTCATGCAGGGAACACGTTTGCATAATATAATCATTGAAAATGCAGACACTTACATTTAACACTTATTTACCTCTTACAACCTCTTATAATTAAATAATGAATTTAAGGATTTGCTGCTGACAAGTGTAAACAGGTTAACTAATTCATATACGATTCAACACTAGTTAACAATTTCAAAGATGGTGCTAACTTAAACTACTGCCTATTCTATGAAGTCTTTCCAAGTTCTCACGCAAGCCTTTTCTACCTATCACATCCACCTCTCAATCTGCAGCTGCCTTCTGTGTGAATTAATGAATAACTTAAGTTCAATTACACCCTCATACGTCTCATGTCAGACCCTTTATTTGCAGTAATATTCAACTTTCCATGCCAGCATTTTAAACACCATTCGCAATGATTCTCAATCGCCTTACAGTTCTCCAAGTATAATCACACCTTTTCTATTGACATAGAATCTTCAAATGCTGGCAGACAATGCAAGTCGCATTTCACAAAGGCGGCTGGGATAATCAATAACATCTGATGTATCAGCAATAATATGCATGTACATAGCAAACCAATATTGCAGTGTCATTTAACATTCACGGCTTCCTTAATATGCCAGTTACAAGGGATACATTCCAACTTGAAGTTTGCAACCATCTTTATCACATATCTATTGACCATCTGGAATGGTCTATCAATCGCTTTACATAGGAGTTTGATGTGACAATACTATTCGACCAAGTCTACACACCAACAACGGGACCAATGATAGGAGTATTACTTCCAAGCACCCAGATTCTAGTCCTAGCATTGGTGGAATATATTAGTTTCAGACACTTAGACAGCTCTCCACCTCACGCCACAACTCACCATTGATAAAATGTATTCTAATAGCTGTCGTAGAAAATAAAGCAATTGAGGATATTGACCAACATTGACTGAACTGGATGTGCCACAAGGATAGGTATCAGCCCTTCAAAGCAGGGATAATAATATATTATTAACTCCAAACTTAGCAACTTCCCTTTAAATATGATGCAGGCTAATTTATCATTCACACCCAGGTCAAACAATAATATAATTAAACTAAACTTCAACGGCCCTTTAATAATCAAACCTGGTATCTATGGATATGGGCCTTATACTAAATTTAACTCAATACTTAGTAAATGGCATCGAAATAAGGTACGGTGAGGAAGCTCCATAATATTTAATTCTTCAAACTGTAAGATCATATTAATCAATTCTGTCCTTACTTCTGCAAACTGAAAACACCACCAACTCTAAGAAATTACTCCTTATTAAAATAATGTTTATTTAATTATTTATTTATTAATGCTCAATATTGTAAAATATTGTAAGATAGAGATAAGATCGTCTCCGATCTTATCTGGAGTTTCTTTTTAGAAACTTTCCAATTTTTGTAAATCTTGTAAACTATTTATTGAGCGTCTTGCTCATTGTTAATACATCAATTATTTACCAATTACCTGTGTAATATGGTATCAGAGCACGGGCGAATAAATTTTTTCGAAAAAATTATAATTTCTTCTTGAAATTATTCTGTTTAAAATTTTTTCGAAATAATTTTTTGAAGATCTTGAGCAATCTTGGGCACCAGGAAAATTCATGACCTTTGTCATTCGGAATTCGCGGGTTTCTGGGGCGATTTCGTGTTTGCTGGGCGCGTGTTTTTTGTCAAATCTGGGCGTCGCGCGTGTTTGATAGTCGTTTTTTCCACGACTTCTGTTGTTCGTGTGAATTCGCGTCTGGAACTTTTGCAAATCCCGTCATCTGGTTTGGCCGCGGATTTCATGCTTGTGTTCGCCATTTTTTTCTCTGGCCGCGTTTCTTTATTCACGTCATTGCCTCGTTCATTTGCCCGCGATTTGCAAACGTATTTTCTGGCCGCATTTTAGACGCGTTTTCTCAGTCGTGTCTTATGAGATCCGTGCCTTGCAGAACTCGTTTGGACTGCGGATTTTTCTGTTCTTAGTGGTCAATTTTGTCTTCCCTTCTGGTCGCCTAGGGTTTGACATTCTTTTTCTCGACGTTTCTTTATTCACGTCATTGCCTCGTTCATTTGCCCACGATTTGCAGACGTATTTTCTGGCCGCATTTTAGACGCATTTTCTCAGTCGTGTCTTCTGAGATCCGCGCCTTGCAGAACTCGTTTGGACTGCGAATTTTTCTGTTCTTAGTGGTCGATTTTGTCTTCCCTTCTGGTCGCCTAGGGTTTGACATTCTTTTTGTCAGATCTGTGTGCAGATTCGAGCTCCTTTCTGCAACTTTTTGGAGCTCTCATGGCCGCCTAGGGCATCCTGCGAATTTGGCCAGGGTTTTGACCATTTTTTTCAAGTCAGAAAATTTTTTCGTCACAGATTCCTGGTGGGTTTTTCGAGAGCTCAACTGGGTTGGTCTCCAAATTTTCTGGGTGCATCGTTTTCCGTGCATCAAATTTTGTGCCATCCGTACACTATACTTTCTGCAGTCTGTATCTGAATCTGCCTCTATTTTTTGCATTGGAATTTGTGCCTCGAGTTTACCCCGTGCATGGCGTCTTCTCGGTACCTCGTTTTAGTGCCTCGGCGTGAAGATAACGATTTAAGCAATTTAATGCTGGAGGCGGTCAAAATTTAATGGCAAAATTACAGCAGGCGGCGGATGTGCTGAATTTTTTAATACCACTTTGCGCGGTCCGGATGAAGTCCTCGGCAAAACTACCGTCGACACGGTAGGATCGAGGAGGGTTGATGGCGAGAATGCGTGAAGCGGTAATGCTTATTAAGCTTTTGGGTTCGCGATGATCCAGCTCCCTCCCGGATTCGCGGAAAATCCTTCAAGAGGAGATGCGGGATCGCGGAAGGGTTTGCATGAAACTTCGACAAAAAGCCGTGCGTTTTCTTGAAGAATATATTTGTTTTCTATCATGATGGATGAAGACAACTGCAAACACACTTGAATAAAATCGAGAGTCGAGATTGGTTAGGCGATTGGTCGGAAAATGGAGGAGGACATGGTTGTGATCACCCTGAAGAGTCTACCGAAGTCCTATGAACACTTCATAGAGACTCTCAACATTACGTCTGCTAATGTTGACCTCAAGTTTCCGAATTTGTGTACTATCCTGTTGCAGCAGGATCACTGGAGACAACAGTTCGGTAGTAGTGAATCATCATCCTCCACTGAGCAGGCTTTTGCAGCTAAAACCCATCCAAAGCATCAAGGAAAAGGTCAGCCTTCACAGCAGAAAGGCTCCAGTCAGACCAGTCCGAAGAAGAAAAATGTTCAGTGTAACTACTGTCATAAATTTGGCCACATCAAGAAGGATTGTCGTGCTCGTTTGGCTTACGGGGAAAGAAGCGGGGAGAGTTTCATCCCGAGCGGAAATGTCGCCGAGCACTTTCTGGCGGCCCGAAGGAGAATGCGCCTTTTATGCACTCATGGCAAAAAGGCCAGCAGACCATGTCAAATCCTCTGCTTGGTACATAGATTCTGGTGCCTCGCGTCATTTCTCACATAGGTGTGATTGGTTCACAGACTTTTCCCCTTGCACTGACTCAGTGATTTTTGGAGGTGAGGAATACATAGTTGTCGGCACAGGCACTGTTCAAGTTCAGTCTGGCGGGAGGGATCTCATATTCCTCAACGTGTATGTACGTCTCAGGCTCAATCTTCTTTCAGTCAGTCAGATTATGCGGCATTCTCCCCAGATGGATGTGGTATTCAGCTCGCATAGATGTTCAATTGTTGATCGTGAGTCTCGCACAACGGTGGCCGTTGGGATAGAGGATCATGGCCTTTACAGGCTTGTGGACACTGGTGATTCTCCGGAGTTAGCCTTGGCAGCCAAAAATTCAGCTGTCACCAGTCTTTGGCACCAACGGTATGGGCACTTGAACGTGCACTATCTCCCTCAGCTTGCTCGGGAGGGACTTGTAGATGGCTTACCTGACATTCAGACACAGCATCAGGGCGTTTGTGGTGCTTGTCAGGCTGGGAAGCAGCATCGCACACCGTTCAAGGATGGCGACTCTTGGCGGGCTTCTAAGGTACTTCAATTAGTTCATGCTGATATTTGTGGCCCTATGTCTATTTCTTCTGTAACTGGTTGCAAGTACTTTCTTCTCTTTGTTGATGATTATAGTAGGAAAATGTGGGTGTACTTTCTTAAGCAGAAATCAGAGGTTTTTAATGTATTTCAGAAGTTTAAGACCTTGGTTGAAAAAGAGTCCAGTTCTAGTATTATAACTCTTAGGTCGATAATGGGGGGGAATTCTGTTCTAGTGCATTCTCCAACTTCTGTGATACTCATGGGATAAAACGTCAGTTAACCACACCCTACACTCCTCAGCAAAACGGTGTTGTAGAGCGGCGCAATCGTACGATTGTTGAGATGGCTCGCTCCATGTTGCAACACAGGAGTGTTCCTACCAAGTTTTGGGCGGCGGTGTATCCGGTCTGTATCTCTTAATAGGTGCCTCATGCTTTGTTAAGGGGAAGACTCTGAGGAAGTTTAGTGCAGTGTAAACCTAGGATCGGTCATTTGAAAGTTTTTGGCTCTCTTGTGTATGTTTGGATTCCAGTGGCCAAGCGCACTAAGCTGGACTCCAAGAGCCAGAAACTCATGTTCACAGGGTACAGTGACAACCACAAGGCATATAGGCTGATTGATATAGACACTGATCGTCTTATCTTCAGTCGAGATGTTGTCTTTGATGAGGAACGAGGTCCATTTCACTCTTCTTCACCTATTCAGCAGTCAGAGGATCAGCCTCTACAGGCTCCTGATATGAGTGTCCGACTTCCGTTAGGTCCACCTGATGGGAGGGATGACGAAGACCTATTCTTTGATGATGCTCAACCTGAGTTTCCTCCAGATGATAATGAACATCCCCATGTTGAACCTGTTCCAGATCCACAGCCAGATCCAGCTCCTCCTGTTGCATCTGATGTTGGCACATCTACTCTCCGACCGAAATGGTGGGCTAAGACTATCAGTGATCTTCGTGCTGATGAGCTTATTGAGGGTAGATCATCCAGAAACAAGAGCAAACAACAGTCTACAGTGAATTTTGCTCTCATGGCCAACATTCACAGTGTTTATGAGCCTCAGACATATTTAGAGGCAAAAGGGATACCTGAGTGGGAAAAGGCGATGGAATCAGAATACCAGAGTCTTCAGAAGAATCACACTTGGGTCCTTTCCAATCTTCCACTCCAAGCGAAGCCCATTAGGCTGCAAATGGGTGTACAAGGTGAAGTACAAAGGCGGCCGAACTCTTGACAAGTACAAAGCTCGTCACAGTTTACTTGCGGGGGTTCTCACAGAAAAAAGGCATTGACTATGAGGAGACCTTTGCTCCTACAGCCAAAATGAGTACCATACGGCTCGTCCTTGCCTTAGCAGCCCAATTTGGTTGGAAGGTCCATCAGATGGATGTGAAGAGTGCTTTCCTCAACGGTGAGTTGAAGGAGGAAGTATACATGGCGACTCCAGGGTTTCAAAGTTGCCTGGTCAAGGAAGCGAGAAGGTGTGCCAGTTGGTCAAAGCACTCTATGGCACAGCTTGGGCTCTCGATTTAATTTTATAAAAGAATTGACCACATTACCCTCAGATCATGGCTTTCAGAGGAGTCCATCTGACTCGAACCTGTAGGTCAAGAATACTGGTAATGAGATCTTGCTTGTTGTTGTCTACGTGGATGACTTGATCATTACTGGCAGTTCGGCACATTTGATCACTGAGATCAAACAAGACTTGTGCAAAACTTTTGACATGACAGACTTGGGCCTCCTGCATTATTGTTTAGGTGTTGAGGTTTGGCAGACAGAGAGCAGCATTTTCATCTCCCGGTCCAAGTATGCTCGAAGTCTTCTGGATAAGTTCCGAATGCAGGATTGCAAACCTGCCTCTACACCCATGGAAAAAGGGCTTAAATTGTCAGCTAAGTCCGATTCACCTGTGGTAGATGAAACATTGTTCAGGCAACTAGTAGGTAGCCTCATCTATCTTGCTGCTACTAGACCTGATTTGAGTTTTGCAGTGAGCTACATGTCACGCTTCATGACAGCCCCCAAGGCTGATCATTGGAGGTAACTTAACAAAGCGTGTCGCTGCGTTATGGCGAGAGCACTCACGATTTTGGACTCTTAGCCGCACCGAGTCCGATCCCCTAAGCTTCAGTGGGTTCCGTTCAGTGAAGCGAGTTAGGTTGATGATAGAAAATCAACATCTGGGTATGTGTTCAATTTGGGATCCGGTGCAGTCACATGGACTAGTAAGAAGCAGCAGGCAGTGGCTCTCTCCTCGACAGAAGCAGAGTATCGGGGAGCAGTAAAAGCAGCATGTGAGGCAGTTTGGCTTCGCCGGATGCTTGCAGATATGCAAATATCTCAAGTAGGTCCGACTCCCTTGTTCTGTGATAATCGGGGAGTTCTCAAACTTGCCAAAAATCCGGTCTTCCATGAACGTACCAAGCATGTGAAACTCATTGTCTCATTTCATTGGAAGCTGGTTGAAAACGGTCAGTTGATTCTTTGTATGTTCCGGCGGAGGATCCGGACAACGAACATTCTCACCAAATTAAGCTTTCGGTCTGAGATAAGTTTGTAAAATTAGAGGCATCTTGGTGTAGTTGATAGTGAGCATTAAGGGGAGAATTATTAAAATAATGTTTATTTATTTATTTATTTATTAATGCTCAATATTGTAAAATATTGTGCAAGATAGAATAAGATCGTCTCCGATCTTATCTGGAGTTTCTTTTTAGAAACTTTCCAGTTTTTGTAAATCTTGTAAACTATTTATTGAGCGTCTTGCTCATTGTTAATACATCAATTATTTACCAATTACCTGTGTAATACTCCTATCACCTGAAATTTGTCTTCGAAGAAGACAACACAAATTTCTCCAAATGGATCAACTGTCTTTTAAATCCCAAATGTGAATCCTGAGTGAATCCACCCTTCAATGAAATGAGTTTTCGTTCAATCCACCCTAATACCCAAGGGTTTCGGTCCCCAAGTTTCCAAAAAGCCAAGCTCTCCAAATTCTCAATAATAAAATTTCCAATCCATACAATGAATTCCTTTTTGCCATCTTTTATAGTCCACCACCTTTTCATATTTTAAAATTAAATATCTAACATTATAAAGCAACTTTATTTGATATTGGAGCATATTATTTAATAGTCACTTTAGCGATTTATTAATTAATAAAATGTCCACAAATACTATTGCAGGAGTTTTTCCCTTGGTCTCCTTGTGCAGCACGGCACTTGGGTTCGTGACATGGCTTAACTACCTCCTATGGATTTTGGGTCTTGTATAAATCTAGAGGTTGTATCAAGCATTAACAAGTCGACCTTTTGGTGCAACGACAATCACCTATGCAACAATTTGTATCAGAGCCAAGGTCACAGGTTCGAACCCCTAGCTTGTGCTAGCGGGGGGGGGAGATTGTTGCAAGAGTTTCGCCCTTGGTCTCCTTGTGTTGTGCAACACAACGCTTGGGTTCGTGACATGGCTTAACCGAATCTTGTGGATCTTGGATCTTGTATAAATCTGGCGTTGTATCGAGCATTAACAAGTCGATCTTTTTGTGCAACAAACACTACTTTAGTACAATTTAATATTTAATTAATTAAGTTAATTTAGTGGCGACTATTCAGAAATTGGGGACACTACAACGAAAATGCAACTTTTATAGACAAAAATGACAATTGAATCCCAATTTTTTTGAAATTTGTGAAAAGCATACTATCCCCAAAAAAACTTACAATTAAATTGCACTTGACCAAAAATCAAGGTTGATAGATTAATTTTTAGAACTAGAGAATTTTTTGGAAAAACAATTGGCAACAAAGCTAAGTCACAATTAATCAAGACTGATCACATTTTCTCCCAAATTAGTGCTACTAGTCTTAATATCCAAGGCACAAACATGCCAGAAACATTGTTCTTTCTCTCTAAAAAGCAACCCAACCTTCCACAATTCCTCACACTGCATTTGCAACATTGTTTGATCAACCTTGAGTGATCAAATGTGATTGAAGGCAATTCAAGAAGCAAAATTATATAAATTTTTTAGTCCTCAGATAGTTTTTCTTTCCCTTTTTCTTCTAACATTGTTTGGTCAACATGTTGGCACCTAAGAAAATCTCCATTGCTTTCGCTAAAATTTAACCCCAAAGTAATTATTGATCTAAGATAAGTAATTATATGGTCTTCTTGGTGCACGTGGGTAGTGCTGGCATTTTTTGTTCCCCCCCTTGTGGTTCATCAATTATATTCAATCTAAGATATTTTACATAGACCACACTATTATTTTTCCCTTGCTTCGCCATAGCTCAAAAACTCAAGCTTCATATTTCACAAAATTTGGCTATGTCTTTGATGTTCTGAGTTTTCCATCTACTAGAAGGGCCAAATGGGTATCTGGAATTTCCTATGGTTCACAAAACCATCGTCAACTCCGACAAATGCTTCCAGAACCTCTCAAAGTTCCCATACAGTTGTAAGTTAGCTGCAAAGGCCCAATCATCATCAAGCAACAAAGGAAGATCTGCAAGACAACGTAAAATATCAGCTCAGTGTGTAAAGTCCCTAATAGGAATTATACTAATTTTACCCTAAATTATCAATTTCCCAAGCAAACAATGGATTTAGACAGTACCTTGGCTTGATTTAATCCCTACAAACAACTTAGAGATCAATTAAAATAATGACTTAGCAAGTAGAGTATCAAGATTAAACACTAGTAAATCCGTAGTAAATTTGTTAATCCAATTATTACCTTACCTTGGGGATGCCCAACCATGGGGGAGCATGGAAGAGAGTGACTCGATGGGGTGACTCAGCCTCTCTAGGCCCAAGGACGGATATACCATCCTCCTTGGCCTCATGTGGCACATGCCATTCATATGAGGTGGCCTACCTAGTGAGGATTCTAATTTATATGTTATCCCCTCATATTGCCATCCTTTTCCATTTCCCCATGATTGACCTCCTTGTATTGTTACACCATGATAGGGGAATGAGGTTACAAAAGGGTGTCTTGGTAGCCCAACTCTCCTACGCACAAAGGCAGTACCCTTTGTACCAAAGAAAGGGCAGTACCCCTTTGGCCCATGTGGCCTCATCTTGTCCCCCCCAGGTGGCGTAACTAGAAGAGGGCCCCGTCACCGTACCCCTTTTTGTAATTCTCCCTTCTCCCATCATGGCAAAGATATGTGCAAAAAGGAACTAATTCACATCAGCAATACATAATAATTTATGAGTATGCTACCTGAAGATATAAATAATAATATGCATGAACCATTACCCATATTTGAATTATACATTACATTCCTATATGAATATCCTACCACAAATATATGAATTCACAATTCTCTAATCACCAGATAATTTATGCAAACAAAGATTATGTTTTGTTGGTCGACCTGGTTCTTTCCTTTTCCCATATTCGATGCCCTGTTGTGCACCCACCTGCTGCCTTATATAGGTCTCTAAAGGGAGCGATGGTATTAAGTGGTGGTCAGCAAAGTTGGTGTCCCTTCTCCAACCGGTTACCCACTGCTAAGTTACATCCCTTCTTCCAATCACTGCTACCTCCTTATCGTTTGGTAAGATAATCATATTTAATTCATGCTTGTTGGAGTCACATACTTTGGTAGTATAATATCATATGATGTTATTTATAATATATGATTTATAAGGCTTTGTCAATATCATTTAAACATGTCATTACTTATAATATAATATCATTTATATTATTATTTATGTCACATCCCTTACATTGAGACTATATGTTTGGTTATGTGTTTCGAATGCAATGTTAGTTGCAAATAACTGCTTTCATGTGATTATGACAAGGTTGCAAGAGTTGTTCTTTTATTGTAACTGTAATGTTAACGAACTTTTTATTTTGCAAATGAATATATTGTTCACACAAAGTTGAATGAGATCATGAGACTAAATTAACTATATTGAGAACAATCTAACCATAATCTTTGTCAATGGATGCAGGATTGTCAATGCCACGAGAGAAAGGGAAATATCGTCAAGGAGAGGACGTGGTTAACAATGGATCAATTTTATCATCAAACCTAGAGTCGGTGCAAGACAATTATGTCGACATCATTACCTTGGCCATGAGTAATTTAACATAATTATCGTTATGCAAGTCAATTTTAAATACTTATATATAAATATCTTTAATCACCTTTTAAGGAGATTTCAAAAGGTTTATAAATATTAAATTAAAATAATTGATACAAATAAAATATTAAATAATAATAAACTCTTGGGAGTTGAGCGAAGTAATTCTTGATATATATAAATATACTTTTGCAATGGTTAATTATTAAAATTAATAATAAAAGAAGAAATCATTTTAGCGGCAAAAGAAAAAGACAAGGGAAGTCTTCGACGATTTCTTGGAAGGCAAATGTAATTCCGAGAGAATCCCATCGTGCTCCTCAGGAAACGACTGGGAAGCCAAGAAGTTCTGAAGGCTCTTGAATGGGAGTTATAGACGGCAACCACATGAAGAGGGAGGTCTCTCTCTATCGGAAATCAATCTTTCATGCATATTTTATCGGCCTCACCTCATATCATGGGAATTTTGCTCTGCTCCGTTTGGAATTTTTCTTCCCATTATTCCGCGGTAGCTAGGGTTATTTTCTCTCTCCGTTTGTAGTCGAAATCAAGGGAGAGTATTATTTCTTAACCTCAATAACCATTCCGGCATGGCAGCTTCAAAATCTCGACAATGGCTGGCCATATACTATCAAGTGCGGGTCTCTCTCTATTTCTTGTCAGAACCCAAAGATAAATTCCAAATTCGCATTCCTGCAAAGGAGTGACGTCTTGAAATTTCATCAATGAAGTTGTTGAGGCCATGCGTTTAGCTAACTAGTAACAAAGATCCTCAATTTTCGTCAAGCACCACATGTCTTGACAGATAAAACTGGAACCGACTCGGTAAAAGGCTCTTTCTCTAATACCTGATTTCATTATCTAAATCATGCTCGAGTTTTCTATGCTATTAAAGTTTGTTTCTGAGTTCAAACTAATGGAACGATATATCTTTAGATAATTTGAACCTCCAAAGCCTTGAATAACCGTAAACAGTTCTTCTCATCTTATTAATGCTTGAAGAATACTATTAATAAATTGTATAAATGCTTAAAAGTAAAGAGGAATGTAAGGGACAATAAACTTAAGACTATTGGATGGTTCCTCTTAACCTTTGTTCCAACTTTGAACATTTGAAATGGAACTACACTGTAATGTCCCCTACTCAAACCTGATCTTTCCAGTGACCGTTGGCCTTTTGCTAGAAACCCGAAGGCTAGTCGGAAGGTAAAATTAGGGTTTCCTATTTTTAAGGATGTCTTTGCTCAGAGTTGGTGGATTCAATGGCGGATTCTTTCTGGGTTTTCAGAGAGCTTCGCAATGGTATGTTCATTTTGGCATTCCGAGTATTTTCTGGAATTTACTATTTTTAGTAAATTCTATTTTTGGCAGTTTTTCAGTTGGGTTCAGCATGGTTGACTTCCTACTTCAGTTTGGTCAGTGACTTGCTCATTAATGGCTTCAGGGCACATTTGGAGTGATAAGTTGAGTCATTTAATTAAAAGTCACGTTTTAATATTATATTTTAACGTTGACCCCTTGGCCTAGTCTATTGACTTCATGTTGTTTTAAAAAGTGGTATTTTGAGGGTGGCGCCTTCATTAAAGATTATTTTATTATTTGCCAAAGTCAAAGCAAGCTTAATGTGGGCACATTTATCAAAGTATTGAATTTATTTAAAATATCAATTTTGAGCTTTGAAGGAAAAGGACGCCATCTTTGAGAAAGGATTAGGGTTTTGACTTTGAAGTGGATTTTAGGGTTTCGTGAAGTCAACAGGAAATTATAAAAGGAAGACTTTGAGCCTCATTTCACATCTTTGGTCTACAGTATCGTTATGCTGCCGGTTTGGCTCTGGAACAACTTCGAGGAATGAAGGCCTCCTAGCTCGGGCATCGCTTCTTGTTTGCAAGACAACAACTAGTGGTGATTCAATCTATTTTGTGAGTTGCATTTAGTTTGAGCATTGTATTCAGTCTTTGCATTGTTAAATCAGTTTTTGCATGTTAGTGGCTTTCCAGAATTCACATTGTTTAGCTGCAGCAGATTGTGTTTTTGTTCGTTATTCAAAAAATACAAAAATATAGCTTCTGGGTATTGTCTTAATCCATGTGTTTGTAAAGAGCGAACTTATTTTCCAAGTTATAGAATTTTTTGTTAAGGCTGTGATTTTTAAGAGAGAATCGCCCCTCTTGCTGGGCCGTACAAGTCTGCATCACCTTGGAATCCGTGCATAAATAAATTAAGGCATTTTAAGTTAGTTTCTTGCATCCATCCTAGGCGCCATCATATTAATTGTGTTTTGCATCTGAGTTGAGGTCATTTGGGTAAGAGAGGAGTGAGTTATGAGTTATTCGGTGAATTTCCATGTTGCTGGTTAAATATTGAAAAGTGCAGATCTGTCATATCAGTCATCAGAAAATCTGCATCTTCTTTATTGATTTGGTGTTGAGGTTTCCTTACGGGCTTTGCAAAAGATCAATTGTTGAGTGCACTATTTGAAGAACATCTAATATCTTGATATTGCAGGCAATCATACCTATTGTAAGCTGGCAGTAGTACTGACCAGTTATTCTGTAATATTGCTTTATCATGATTTGTAATACTCATTCTTACTTTCAGTAATTGTTTGTAATAGTTACATCTCTGCCCTATGGTAGCTACTTTCCCACTCTGGGTTAGAAAGCACATTTTGGGTGTTGAGTCCTTTTCAGCAATTCAGTTATTTCATTCACGCATTGTTATTTGTAATCACTCCGCCATATGGTCGCCCCTCACTCCATTCTGGATTGGGTAGCACATACTTGGTGTCGCCATTCTTGGTTAGAGTTCCTGCATAAGCAATTTGTTTTAGATCCTCTAACCAATGCTCACACCTTGCCCACATCGGGATCCTGGTGTACATTCTGGTTAGAGTTGCTTCAGCACGTTTTGGTTTATCTCCTAACCTTAACGAGTGCATTGATTTTAATTTGTAATTTGAAAAAACAGAAAAAAATTGGCTCGGAATATTTCAGACGCCTGACCCTCTTGATCCGTTATTTGGCTTGGATATTTCCAGCTCACATGAACCCTTTTGGGATATTAAGTTGGTCTTAGAACTCCTCATCATCTTAATCTGTTCTTTCGCATATAAATATTGAGGATATGTTTCAATCCTGAAACTAAGAGGGGATAACCATGCAACCCTTCATTGTAAACTAATTTGAAGAATACTTAATTGATTATGTCGCTCAGTATGTACGAGCTCAAAGACAACAATCTCTGTCTAGAGAAGGCAATCAGTTCTAAAAGAAGTGATAGAAATTGAGCCAATCTCACTCTATTTAAACAGATGTTTATTGGTATCCGCCTAAACTTGAAATAACTTGAAATAGTGGAATCTAAAGGAAACAAACTAAATTTCTGGTCAATCTCAATCTAATCAGCAAACTGAGTATCTGTCTAGTTTTCTTTCTTTCTGTTGTTGGAGTTCTTCTGAATATATATATATATATAAATTCTTTGTTAAGATCCAACCTCGAATTAAGAGAGAAATGGTTATAACTTGTCATGGTGAAATAGACCTAGAATTGGGTCTAACTTGAGTAGAGAAAAGTTAAAATGTTTCTCCTATGAAGGATGAAAGAATTTACTTATAAATGCCTGAAAGGAAATTTGGGACTGAGCTTTTAAAACTTCTTCCCATCTCTGTAATCGTGAAAGAACTATGCCGTTTGAAATCCCTTGTTGCAAGATGAATCTTGGAAATATGAATTATCATAAATAAAGAAATAAGAATATTAAATTTTGAAATGAAACCATGTTCTTCATTGCAATGTGACCATTAACCTGATGATAATTCTCTTTCCCTCATTGCTAAAGAAGCCCAAGTATAACAGCATGATGATGATGTCAAATGTATTTCTTCCTCACTCGTAAACCCAGGTACATGCAATGTTATTTAAAGTTTACTTTCATTTATGCAATGAATGATATTCTTTTATGTTAAAAGTATGTTGTAAGATTCTGCAGTTAATTAGTTAGATAGTTACTTGAATCATTCAGTTGAACTGAAAGATCTGAAATTAGTTAATGATTAAAGAGAAGTTATTTCTTTACCTCAGTTCATAAATTGGTTAAATGGGAACCCTAGTTTTTTCAGTTATTTAGTTTTGATCTTCCATGAGACGGTTGTTGGAAACAATTAGATGTTACTATTCAGTTGCCTTTCAGCTGAAGTTGATAAATAACTGTTTTTCCATTAACTGTAAGATGTTAGTTGTTACAATTTATTTGATATAATATTTGGACATTAATTATTAAATCAAGCATTTTAAAAAATATAAACATATTCAAATATTATTAGTTTAATTAATTTGGGGGCATGACAAAGTGTTTTGCCAAAGTTTCTAGTGGTTTGTAGAACCATTGTGTGATGAACCACACTCCGGTGATCCACTCTGCTACCACTTTGCTACCACTGTAGTGATATGCTCTGATACCACTGTAACGAACCGACACTCTGCTGTGATTGGTTCCTCTGAGATTCTCTAGGCTTGTCTTTGTTTGTTTGTGGTATTTTCCTTGTTTAGGTATTTTTCCCTTTTTGTGTTTTGTGTTTTACTTGATAATGATGCGAATTAAGAGCTAAGAACGTGTACATGAAGTAAAGTCTTTAAATGAATTAATCTATCAAGACACATTTGATAAAATACTTGATATACGAAGCCAAATGCAAGTTCTTCATTACATAATAGATTGCATTAGAGATATAACTTACATCAGATTCAATAATACACATCAAATGTCATAGATTTTAACTTATAGCCAAAACAGCACTGTGAATAGTGCTTTGCTACAGTACCCGCCCACAATAAATTGCTCATACAAACCAAAATACGAACTTCTCCCACCGCAATCCAGATGGAAAGTCTTCCTATGACAAGGGCGCCCCCTTTGGATGAGAAAGCAGCCACTAAGTAAAGGCGTTTTAATTCCTATGAGCTGATAAAACCCTCAAGAAAGTGCGGCTGGCTGTAGATGAAGAAATCAGCTCCAAAAATCTTCAAAATGCAAGCAAGTCCTCTAGATGGCAAATGGAGACACTGGCAGCAAAAACCCTTTCAAAAGATGACTTCAATCACTTGCAAACAGCAAAATATGGCTCCAATGATGCATCCAAATTCTGATCAGCAACTTTAAGGTGGTCTTTCACACCTTCAAGATGCCAAAATTCTAACTACAAGCCCCAAACCAGGCTTACCCACTGCAAAAATCAGGAAACCCTAGTTTCCCTCTCTCCCAAACTCCACACTTCCAAACTTCAATCAGCAAAACATATCCAAGCATGCATAATGAAGTTCGAACTTTCTCTTCTCCCTTTATAATTTTACATTGAAACACTATTCATTTAAAAAAACACTATTCACTTAAGTTATTTCTTTTTTCACTTTATCAGTGAATAGTAACTACAAAATATAAAAGTGACCCCCCTAACAAATAGACACATGGTCCCTAAGCCTGAGTAAGTGAAATAAATCGTGAAGATCAATATTTTAAGCTCCAATAGCACACCAAACGCACAAATTCACCACGTCACCATACTTCGGATACCAATACTGCCTTTACTGACCAAGTGCCCGTTCAAGTGACCCTCTATCCAGACCCATTAGCCTACGAGGATCGACGTAATAGGCTAATCCAACAAATCGGATGCTCACGAAATAATGGGGACATTATAGTCCGCCCTCCTTGAAATTGCTTGTCCCCAAGCAATCATTACTGCGAAGAAACCTCACTCCTCAGAAGGCCTGAAAGAAGAACTGTGGAATCTCCCATGCATCGTTAACTGCCTCCTGACACGCCAACATAAACACACCTACGCAAAAAGTCCCTGGGTCTCGAACCCGGAATGGAAGTCTGCCATGCCTGTTAACCTCTGACTTCCGCTGCGCTGATCTG
Organism: Sequoia sempervirens; assembly: GCA_007258455.2. Lineage (NCBI taxonomy): Eukaryota > Viridiplantae > Streptophyta > Pinopsida > Cupressales > Cupressaceae > Sequoia > Sequoia sempervirens. Next base: position 7,398 of record VDFB02273222.1, on the reverse strand, counting down.
ATCACAACATCACCATGCTGAGAATGGTGAAGCAACCTGTCGGAACCCAACCCGACTGCAGTGCCAAAACGGACACCACCCAACTCCCAATACATCCTGAAGTCACATCCATCTGTCATGAAGAGATCAAAATATCCAGAAACTTCTGCAACACAATATCTCTCTTCAGTCTCTCCAAAACACCGCTGGAAGTGATAGTTAATCAAACCATCATGTCTGTTGACACCGTAATCACCTTGTAACCATGTATCCGTGTGAAGTCCTTGTGACATTAAAGTAACAAACCCTATCGGATACCTATCAGCATGATGGATAATGGACTGTTGTCCCTGCCAGTAATCCCCTGCAGGCAACTGAATCGTGTACTGGCAGCCTTTAGTCCCATCTTCTGAAGATGGAAACTCTGGACACGGTAAAGAGTTACTTCCCCTGACTACAAGAGAATCACCCTGCGCCCTAGAATTGTGCATCGAATACAAATCATGTACAAGTGGATCAAAGACAAAACTGTAAGCATTCCTCACTATGTACACACTATTAAACTTCTCCATGAGCCCTGTTTGGAATCCTAATGCACTAGGACAATCCCAAACACTGTGATTATCGCTCAACTCTAAACTAGTATCAGGAGTGTGATCGGCTTCCAACTCGAAGAGTGGATTATCATAGATCAACGCACCATCAAACTCAAATAAGGGATTATTAACGAACTGCGCAATTCCCCCATGCTGATTTGGATCATCTGTCTCTGAGTCCCTGGAACAATACAGTGAATTGTACTCCTGAATTGGCTCATCAAGCTGCCAATCATAATCAACTGTGCGTGATGAAATGACGAATTTGCTCCTAGGAGAGGGAAACAAATCGACATAAGTACCAATCTCCCAACTAGATGTTGCTCTGCATATCTCGTGTGAAGTGGATGGAGTAGTGTCATGAGTTGACACATAAGTCTCTGGTGAGTCAACTACCATGTCACAAGAGCTATCGATAATTTGTTCTGCAACAACTGTCATGGGACTAAACTCAGGTGAACCAAGTGCAACACATGGTTCTCCGCAACTCTCAACCAAGGCTCTCATCCCATTTGTATCAACTACATTTGAAATTGTGATGGATGTAGTAACCACATCCTCAACCTGCTCACAACCACAATCCGTGGACATATGTTCTTCACCAACTGCTGCCATGGAAACTTGAACTATATCAGAAGACGGTGAAGATTGTGCTAAACTCGAGACGACAGTAAGCTCCTCCAACCGTGAGTGTGACTCCTAAAGGGCCAACTGAGCACTCTCCAATGAGTCCATAGTCACCTTGAGCTCATGAGTGAGCCCGTCAACCTCCTCTTTCCCCTTTAGTGCATCGTAGCAAGTGCACCCCAACTCGAGAAGATAATCCCTATCAGCTAGTAACTGTAGGTAATTTTGTTTCATCATCCTAATGGCTTTTCGTAGGGCATGAAATTCTGCAAGGGAAAGGCTATTATCACCATGCTCATCTGACATAGGAGTACACCAACCATACGTAGCTAACATCTGTCGAGCAACATCAAATGCTCTAATGTTGTAGCAATCATGTTATCATTGACCTTAAGTTGCCCAACCAAATGATGAGATTGCTGAAACTCAAGACTCCTATGCAAGTTCTTTGAAACAAAGTCTACACTGTGATATGAGGCCGAATCGTCATCGCTCACTAACTGATAAGCAGCATTGTTTGTGCTATCAGTGTCGCCCACAATATCAACAAGGGTACTGCTGCTATGTACCTCATAGGATGGCTCAACAAATATTGTAGAGGCTGTTGTTTTGGCAGTAGCTTCGCACACTTCTTCCAAAGCAACTGCGTATCCACCTGACTCGCGATCTTGGGATTCATTGCCCATAAATAAATTTTGCGATTGGTTTTCTACAATCTGGTAGGAAAAGTCAAGCTCACTAGGGCATGAATCTTCACCACAAATTGCATCGTTAGTACCCAAATCTCGAGTACCCACTTGTGGCAACTCTATTGAAACCTCATCTCCCGGTGAAATCTCTGTCCTCTCATGCTGATGCAAAGTTTCATCATTACTATCATGAAAGTTAGAGCTGTAATTAGTGCTGATAATAACCTCTTGAGTGTTGTGAATATCATTATGGAATTTCACCATACTATTTTCATGTTGTAAGATTCCCTTATCAACAACTTCACTTTCAATCTCATGCCCATCTGTACACTATAGGTAATTCTCTACTGACTTATCACCTTTTAATCCAAACACATCATAGAGACTTTTGGGTACTACACCAAGTCTCTCATTTTTGCTTCGTGATATGGTTCATCTTGAAAGGTAATCTTCATACTGCTGCTAGCTACAAGCTAATCCTTGTTGTGAAAGCATGAGTTTCCACTGGGCATTATTCAAGATTCTCTTAACACTGATCCTAACTCCACCATACCAGGAGTGGTGAAGCAATACATTGGGACCCATCCAAACGACAGTGCTAACTTTGTCTCCACCTGGATCCCAAAATAAACAGAGCTCACATCCATCCATCATGAGGAGGTAAGAATATCTGGAAGCATCTGCTACGTAAAATCTCTCCATAACCTCCGCTAAACTCTCATGGATATGATATCCACTTGTGCCATCATGCCTGCTGTCCTTATAATCCCTCTGTAACCCTGTGTCCACCAATAGTCTCTGAAACAAACAAGCAACAAACCTGGTCGGGTACACATCAGCCTGATGGTAGACTAAATACTGATCTGGCAAGTACTCACCCGCCAACAACTAAGTCGGGTATTGGCAACCACTAGCTCCGTCTACTGAAGATGGTAACTCTCCATCCAAAAAGGGTACGTCCTGAACCAATCCACACCGAAGCATCAACAAATCCTCCGTATGTGGACTAGATGAGAAGTGTTGAGCACTCCTCACAATGCTCGCCTCAATAAACTCCACTGCGGACTCTGACTGAAATCTCGATCCACAATCAATGCTCATCTCAGGACTCAGGTCAAGGGGGTGATCAACATCTATCTCAAAGAGCGGATTATCATATGACCAAGAAGCATCTACCACGAACAATGGATTGTCAATCATCTCGCACTCCATCTCCTGATCCGCCTCCTGCTCTCCACCCAAATCTGCACTATAGAACGAGGTTGAGTCAACCTCATTCTCATCATGATCAGCATCATCATGTATGCTATCATCAGCACACACATCATCCTCTAAGGCACTGCTGCTATAAGTCTCATAGGATGTCTCAAGAGACGATGTAGAGTCCACTCGTGTCAATGCTTGATCAATCTCATCATCCTTCGCCGCCAAAGGACCCTGTAAATCTTCCAACCCCAAAAGCCTTTGTTCTGATTTTTCTTCATGTGTATGTCCCTCAACATGTCCATCCTGCAACCTTTCGGCATCTTGTTTAGGCCCATCACCCTCGTGTTCTAACTTTTCTTCATCTTCAAAAGGACTCAAGTGCTCTTCCCCTACAACTGCCTTACAAATTTCAACTTCATCATCAGTAAGTGGATCTTCTAAGGTCTGATTTTTGCTTTCCAATGGATCAACTGTATGCTGGTCGTTAACTGCTAAGAATTCATCATAGAGGCTCCTAGATACTGTAGTGACCTCTTGTTTCTTCCTCTCTTCGTTCCGTGATCTAGACCTCTTAAAAATGGAAGCCATATGCCGCGCTACTCTATCTAGTTTTGCAGGGTCTGGAATCAATTCATTTATTCTTTTCTGTTTTTCATCCAACTTTTTCAAACTTCGTTTCAGTTTTTTCATATTCTTGTCCCACTGCTTTTGGGAAGTGGCCATGTTCAACTGAAACCTCCGAACTGCAGTTGAAACCTACCCCAACAGGTTGGCAGGAAACCGCTCTGATACCACTATGATGAACCACACTCCGGTGATCCACTCTGCTACCGCTGTAGTGATATGCTCTGATACCACTGTGATGAACCGACACTCTGCTGTGATTGGTTCCTCTGAGATTCTCTAGGCTTGTCTTTGTTTGTTTGTGGTATTTTGCTTGTTTAGGTATTTTTCCCTTTTTGTGTTTTGTGTTTTACTTGATAATGATGCGAATTAAGAGCTAAGAACGTGTACATGAAGTAAAGTCTTTGAATGAACTAATCTATCAAGACACATTTGATAAAATACTTGATATACGAAGCCAAATGCAAGTTCTTCATTACATAATAGATTGCATTAGAGATATAACTTACATCAGATTCAATAATACACATCAAATGTCATAGATTTTAACTTATAGCCAAAACAGCACTGTGAATAGTGCTTTGCTACAGTACCCGCCCACAATAAATTGCTCATACAAACCAAAATACGAACTTCTCCCACCGCAATCCAGATGGAAAGTCTTCCTATGACAAGGGCGCCCCCTTTGGATGAGAAAGCAGCCACTAAGTAAAGGCGTTTTAATTCCTATGAGCTGATAAAACCCTCAAGAAAGTGCGGCTGGCTGTAGATGAAGAAATCAGCTCCAAAAATCTTCAAAATGCAAGCAACGTCCTCTAGATGGCAAATGGAGACACTGGCAGCAAAAACCCTTTCAAAAGATGACTTCAATCACTTGCAAACAGCAAAATATGGCTCCAATGATGCATGCAAATTCTGATCAGCAACTTTAAGGTGGTCTTTCACACCTTCAAAATGCCAAAATTCTAACTACAAGCCCCAAACCAGGCTTACCCACTGCAAAAATCAGGAAACCCTAGATTCCCTCTCTCCCAAACTCCACACTTCCAAACTTCAATCAACAAAACATATCCAAGCATGCATAATGAAGTTCAAACTTTCTCTTCTCCCTTTATAATTTTACATTGAAACACTATTCATTAAAAAAAACATTATTCACTTAAGTTATTTCTTTTTTCACTTTATCAGTGAATAGTAACTGCAAAATATAAAGTGACCCCTTTAACAAATAGACACATGGTCCCTAAGCCTGAGTAAGTGAAATAAATGGTGAAGATCAATATTTTAAGCTCCAATAGCACACCAAACGCGCAAATTCACCACGTCACCATACTCTGGATACCAATACTGCCTTTACTGACCAAGTGCTCGTTCAAGTGACCCTCTATCCAGACTCATTAGCCTACGAGGATCGACGTAATAGGCTAATCCACCAACTCTGATGCTCGCGAAATAATGGGGACATTACACATTGTCTACTCCGATCTTCTCCAACAAGGTCCAGAAGTTCTTTGTGAGGGCCGACAAAGACAGAGGAAAGAGGGTGGCCAAGTAAGTAAAAGTTGTATTTAGGCATCTCCAAGAGGTTTCAAACCTTCGTCAACCACCGATGTGATTCTCAAATCTTCATTATATGCCAACAAGGTTCGTCGAAGACGAAGAAAACAAGCAAAGCAAGTTCAACATTGGCAATTTGGTGGCTTTCAAAACCACATTTGACTCTGACGAAGATTCTTGGATCTTGTCTTATCACCAACAAGGGGGTAGTGAAAGCCGACAAGCAAGGGGAGATGGAAGCGATGTGTTATGTTTCTTCATTTTCACTAGTTCTAAGAACCACTGTCAGCTTTGACAAGAGATCACCGAGCCACCATCTTTGCCAACGATAATTTTTTGAAGGCATGTTTTCAACACAGGGGTTAACTACTCCATCTACCATTTCCAAAGCTCAAAACTCCAACACGGTGTCATGAACACTTCTCGAGGTCGTGTAGGTTGGTTGGCATGAAGGACATGCTTATTTATAGCTTCCCAAGACATCTTTTGTCACTTCAAAAGCTTTTAGCCATCCTAAATTGCTAATTTCAAGGGATCTTTTGCAATCTAGCCCCTTTTCCTTCATGTCAGACATCATTCGACCTATTAGTGGACATTCCCCACATGTTCGCAAGTGTTATTGTACATAGAAAATTGGATTTTTATCTACATTTGTGCCTAGGGATATGTAATGCCCCATTTTCAATCACTTCAGTATTGGAGTTGTTTTCAGCTTTCTTGATGACCGTCGGCCTTGTCTAAGAGAATGTTTGATGGTCACAATGACCTCAGTTGATCTAAAGGACTACTATGCCACTAAGTGAATTCTAGGTTTTAGTGGGTTCTCCAAGATTCTTAGAGAGAACATCCATTTATAGTAAGTCAACCGGTCAGGCCCAATTTTCATTATTCATCATCGATATCATTTCAATGCAATCAAATTTTTATTTTGGCAATTTTTTATAGTTTCTGCAACTTGGTTGTATTATTGATTTTAATTTAATTATTTTACAAAGGTTGCTTAATTTTATTAAAATAATTTAATAGGCACCTTAGTATAATAGCTCATCGAAAAGAGGATGAAAAGTTTTAAATCTTAATATTGAGACCTTGTGTATCAAATATTATTATTATTTTATCGACTCCTATAAAATTTAATGGGAAATCCTTACATAGGCACACAAATGAGCCGGAATATGATGAGAATTATGTCTTAATTGCGACGAGATGAGATTAAAATGGAAAGGATGTAATGGCCACAGCATTTGGAAAAAATGGATACTAGTATTTCTCATTGCAAAATTGAGATAAATGGCCTTCAGAGGAGAGATATCTGAGTTTCGTTTGATGAAAGTGTTCAAATCCAATTTCATTGTTGTTTTGAATGCGGTGAGAATGGTCTTAGGCAACACTTTCATGTTGACGACTCATAAACACCAAGTTAACAGACATAGCCTCTTCATTCGTAGTTGTTATGTTGGATTTAGGTAAGCTGAAGGATTGCATTTGAGTGGTCATGGAGATGTTGATAGAGCCAAGGTGGTGAGGAGTATTGAAGAAAATAGTGGATGACGTGGTGCTAGGTTAGGAGTTCCTCTCAAGATAGGGCACTTGGCCCTCCTTCAATCTATCTTTCTCAGGGTTGTGGGTGTCAATTATTATCAAAGCACTTGGAGAAGAGGAGGAACATAAGAAAAGGGGAAAATGGGGTTTGTATTTTCTAAAAGTGGTTATAGGGGTGTCAAATTCTTCTAGTGTGGACTATTTTTTTAAAATTGTTCCAAAGGATTTAGACTCAAGTTACGAGGATGAGCAAACAAAAGATAATTAAAAGCTGCAGATATTTTTATCATGTTAAAACAGTCAGTATGTAACAAGAATAGTTCCAGATAGTACAAAATATAGAACAGTTGCAATGTAAAGATGGTTTACTTGCCCTCCAATGAAGCTTCCTTCTTGAACTTTGTATCTTTTTATTTTTCTAATTAATACTATGGGGTACGGCTCCATTATGCCTAATTTACCAATAAAAAAAAATAGTTAATTATTAAAATAATTATACATAATTATTAATCATATTGGATAAAAATATGTTTTGAGGGGAAGCGATGGTTAGAGTTCAAAGCTTGTAAAAAGGTTTG
>VDFB02273221.1:0-38796 GCA_007258455.2 Sequoia sempervirens | reverse complement strand
AGACAAAGACTAGTCATTCACTTGGAGCACAACCTCTCTAGGTAGTGCCTGAGATAGATCAACCTCCACCAAAATCAAAGCATAGGAGGTGTGTGAATATTTGAAGGAAGCCTCATCCACTTTCAAAAATCCAACAAGAGCATTACCTATCCCTTGAAGAGTAGAGGAACCCCATAACTATAAGGGGAGATAAGGCAATCTCACCCAAACATGCATAATATATATGGGTTCCTTCAGGGGATTGAATGATGGAATCCATGGCCTCAAAGGTAGGGGATGAGAATCCCCAAACCATAGACCCTAATAAAAAATAGCTTTCCTATCGAAGAAGTGAATATTGTTAATAAGAAGAGTAAGAGGATATTATGAAAGTACATTGTTTTTACTTGATTAAAACTGGAAGGGATAGTACCTATTACAAATTAGTCATTGAGGCAACCGAGGAACTTATGAGAAGTGAGAAAACCAAAAAGAAAAAACACAAAATTTAGCTTAAACATTTTGACCAACAAAAAAAAATAGGAAAAGCACATAGAGCTGAGACTAGCACATAACCATATGACACCTACAAGTCTCCCAATATCTTGAGACCAACTTGATCACATTCCATTCCTAGGAAAAAAATTTGAGCTTCTTTTTTAAAGTCATAGGCCCATACAAAATGGCTTAGGTAATCATCCTGACATCATGAGTAGAGGTATCCACCATTTTTCCCTTATTTTTTTACATATCACCATCCTCCCAACTATTCACAACCTTTTTCTCCAGGAACTTCCTTAATTCATCCTCAAAAACTTGAAGTGTAAGGGAAATGTTCTTAACAGTTTCCTTACTATAATCGGTGATGACCTTGAGGCATTGCATGGTTTTCTCTTGATTTTGATGGTTAGAATCAATCTTATTCAGCATTTTTTTTTTCTTGCTTTGTGCCAACAATGGCAAGAAAATATTTGAGTTCTTTTTCCCACCTTTCCCAATTCTTGAATGACTTGACCAAAGAGGAAATTATGTCCCAATGCTCCTTGTTCTCCACCTCCCCCAACCATGATACTTTCTACTCAAGAACCTTTCCCTCCAAAATTTGGATTCTTTCCTTAGCCATCACTAGTTGGCCAAAGAGCCACTTCATGATATCCCTTTGGATGTTGATTGTCTTTGATATTTCATTAATTTTTTTATGGAGGTGGTCACCAGGGTCACGAAACAACCTGGGTTCATTGCTAGTTTCCTCCAGATTGATGCATAGATTGGGAGAATATCAAGGGTTAGGGTTAGAAATAGGGGTTTTGGGCACATCAGAGATATTCACATGAGAAGAAGAGTGAAAAGGAGAGTTGTTCAAGGTGTAAGGAAGCTAAGGTAGTTGAACAACTTCCTACAGTAATCTTGAGAGGAGAATAATGAAAAACTTTAACAGATCTTTATCAGTTATAAAAAATTGAACAAAAATAATCACATTTATCATGCATACCACAATACAATTATTTACGTGGGGAAAATCCTTTTGAGAGAAAAACACCACACTCCAAAAGCTGCCTAATATATTATTCACTCAATCACAAAGATTACAATATACTTGTAGAGCAAGCTTCTCACAAGAGTATTACCACCAGAGACCAAGAGACAACATAACCATTATTAGACTCTTAGAATACATCACCATCTACCACAGTTGTAATACAATGCCCTTTGAAAATAGGGTTACATTCTAGGGAATGAAAGGCCAACAAAATATCACTAATTAGATCTAAAACCTAATAACAAATGACCCATATTTACAATATATCATTTTAATGTATGTCAGCCATTTTAGGAGTTTCCTAAGAAAATTAACACACTCAGATTTCACTCCTCAACACTACCCCATGCTCCCATTGTATATTACACCTATCGGTGTAACTAGGATATATATATCTTATCAAAAATAACCTTTATATAAGTGCAAGGTTGAGACACATTTTCCCAACAAATCTCCCACTTTTCAAACATCTTGTAAGAGCAATGGGATGGAGTAAAAATTGTCTCTTAATTGTTAGGGGTCAAAATTCCCATAGTCTCTGAACACCATCCGAACTTATCTATTCTCACAAGTTTAGTTAAATAACAAGCAACATTCATCAAAGTCTCTACCTTAACCAACTTCACCATGTCATCTTTGACCATATCTCTAACAAAATGATACTTTACATCAATGTGCTTGGTTCTGACATGAAATGTTAGGTTCTTGGATAGACATATTAGTAGTGAACAAATCAACCATAGCCTATTGCTAACTTATCCAACTAATTGTTCCACCAAATAAAGTAAACGCATAAGCCCTGGTGGATTTTTTGCTATCAACATCACCTACCCTATTTGAATCCACATAACCATGAATATCAAGGGAAATCTCATCTTCAGTCATATTACTATGATAACATAAGGAATAATATAAGGTACCACATAAATATTTGAATACTCTTTTAACTAAATCCTAATGAAATTTACCAAGATTAGACACATATTTGAAAAGAACTCCCACTTCTTGGAAAATTTCTAGTCTAGTACAAACTATAGCATACATTAAACTTCCAACTACACTTTATTAAGGAACTCTACTCATGTCTTCTATCTTTGATGGAGATGTACAACAATCTGAAATAGATAAATTTGTTCCAACTGAAGCAAGAACACACAATGGTCTATAATCCTATATATCAAACCTCTGTAGAATTGAGTTGAAAAACTTACTTTGGCCAAGCCATAGCTTTCTGTTCACTCTATCTCTTTTAATTTCTATCCCAAGAATGTGTTTATCGATACCAAGATCTTTCATTTCAAATATAGCAGCAAGTTGAGATTTCAATTATGAAATTATACCTTTCCCTCTACCAGTAAATAACATATCATCAAAATATAATACAATAAATACGAAATGATCACCATCAATTTTATAATAAACACAATGATCTAATTTAGAATGCTCAATTTCCAAAATCAACACATATGTATCAAATTTTTGGTACCACATCCTAGGACTCTATTTTAGGCCGTACAAAGATTTCTTCAATTTGCAAATCAATTTACTTTTACCTTTCACGATATAGTGCTTTGGCTGTATCATATAAATATCCTCCAAATCCACATGAAGGAAAGCAATTTTTACATACATTTAATCAATCTCTAAATCATAATTAGCATTAATAGAAATAAAAAATCTAATGGATGTCATTTTTGCAACAAGAGAAAATATCTCACCATAATCGACACCCTTAACTTGATAGTAACCTTTCACAACCAACCTTGCTTTGTACTTCTCAATACCTCCATCTGAACCAATCTTTTTCTTGAACACCCATTTCCAACCAATAGGTTTTCATCCTTCAGGAAATGGTACAAGATCCCATGTATCATTCTTTCTCAAAGATGTCATTTCTTCATCCATAGCAATATTCTAGGATTCTACATCATTCATACAAATAAGGGGAAAAATGTTGGGGCTATGTTGGGTCTATGTAGGGGTTGGTTATTTTTTAAGAACCAAACTGATCTCTAAACATACCTATGGATTTTTCCATTTCCAATTATCAATAATACTAAAGGGATTTGCCAATGAATGAATATAGTCTAGTAAACTTATTTCCCTACTCTTTGGACTCTATGAAAATCGAGAGGGTGATCCCACAATGTATCCCTAAAAACATTTTACAATTGTAACCAAATACATTGTCAATAACAAATATCTCTCATGATAACACTTAATAGTAACATTAAATAAGTTGGCATCTTATTATGATAATGTTATATGAGTTGATTATGAGATAAAAGACACTTGAAAGAACAAGTAACAACAATATTCATTATGAAATTTTATGGTTAAAATATTGAATAGTAATGAACCAACACTGCAAATGTAACACTAATATCCCACATGAACCAGTGTCTTTATCCAGAGCACAAATGAAAGAAATCCTTGATTACTTTCAATCATAACTCATAACACATATACATGGAGATAGAATAACCATGAAACCAATATTAATATGTATCATAAAATTCTATACCATTACTAGTCTTACATGCATAAGTATGAACTCCAAAATGAGCTTAAAACAAAGACCCTAAAAATTGGTTCATATTTTCTTGATAACACTAACAGTATCAACTCAAAATTTTCAAACTCTCATGCTTTTGGTCTTAAATTCCTTCTTATAGAGATGAAGGAGAAAAACAAGCCTCAGACCAGATAGCACACATATCATGATCTCATGGGACTGCTTGTAGCAATATTCCCTTCATGGTTATGCTTCATTCTTCAAGTGAAGCAAATAAACATGAGGAAGAAATATCCTCAAATATTCATGGAAAATAGGCCCCACCTTAAAACACATCATTAGTTTGTTACAGTAGTCACAAAATATTCTCCATGTGTTCCAAATGCCAAAAGGTCAATGACCATTTAATCCACACTAGCACCACATGCTAATCACTATGAGCATTGAGGAGAGAACAATATTTTACCATGTTATATCAAAATCCTAATATGTATTTTTCTCAAGCTATGTATTATTCTTCTCCTATCCATTATTCTCATTATTCACTCTGTATACTTCTCCAACCAGACATTGTACTCTTCCTCAATAGGCCATTTAACATTCAATAAATCCTGCACCTTAGTAGTATACTGGGAGTACCTTGCATCAATTAAAATTATGGCTTCCTTAACAAATATATCCATTTTTTACTCAATCTCTACCATCATATCAATGTTTGAATTGAGCAAGAGGTAATTAGTGACAAAAAAATGCATCATAGTAGCATCAAGAAATCCTCCCAAATATTCCTTCTAGGTGTCAAACAGATGTAATTCACCCTTGAAATTCAATATTTGAGGCATGCCACAGTTCTCCATTTCCTTGAATATTTTCAACTTGCTTTGGAGTTGTATTCCAAATTTTCCATGGAAAGTGGTTATCTCATTTATTGAGTCAATAGTCTTCAAGATGTTAGGAATATTTGTGGGTGCCTCAAGATCCTCCCTTATTTTTGGCATCATCTCTTTGAAAGCACTTACTCTAGCAATCCAATTATTCCACTCATTCCTCAAAGGCTTCCTGTACTTGTAGATACTTTATATTTTCCTCATGATTTTTTTTATACGTGACCCATACTTCATTAGCCTTGTGGACCAAATTGGTTACTCTATGCTTAAGCACATCCCTAAAAATATCATTGGCCACCTTGGTTGTCTCTAATTTGGACTACTTGACATTTTCTTCTTCAGTAGTTAACTTTCCTCTTAAATCATCAATTCTGAGGGCTAAAGTCTCTCTATCTTGTGTAGAAATATCAAATGAGGAAGAGGGAGAAGGCTATAGGTCACTATATTTTGGGAAGCTTGAATGGTAGCACTCATTCAACTCAATTCATTCAAAGCCTTATTATATTCCTTGACCAAAGATTCATATTTCTTTTAAGAAATATGTGCAGTGTCCACACTAAGCATTGTAGCATGTACAATTAATTTAGCTGTCTGGATCAGAGTTATGTCAGTAGCTCTTTTGACCACTAGTGAACCCATGACCTCTTCAATTGGCCTAGCAACCTCATGTTTGTTAGTATTAGGTGTGATAGACCAAATTGCAAGGGTATGTAGCTTTGGACTATACCTGGAACCAAATACTTTATTCTCAAACTGATCTTTAGATATAAGAGCTTGAGGATCTCTTCTAATTCCATCATAGGCTATGGTGGTTGTGATAGTATATCTTGGTAATAGCATAATTCCACTATCCTTAACAATTCTATGAGCTTCAATAGGAGTAATGGCTGCAATTTCAGCCTTAATATTTTCTTCTACTTTCTTAGCTTCCTTCTGATGAGGAGGTTCAACATTAACTTGAGTTGTTTCTAGTCTCCCTTTTATTTCCTTAATCCTTTGGTGGATCATAAAATCCTAAAACTCTTTGGTCTACACAAATTTATCATTAGCCAAAACTCATCACACTCCCTAATTTTGGGATCATCATCATTTTCTCTGTCATAATGCCACTGGACAATCCTATCAAGAGGAACATATGAACTATGAGTCTCTTGAATATGGGGAAGGGGAAATTTCAACTTAATTTCTTCATTTCTTGGCACATGTTATGTCACTTGTTCCTCCCTGACCTCCTGAAGATCATGAAGCCCTTTTGGGATATCCATAGCTTGTTGTTTTCATTGTTTCTCTAAGAGGACCTGAGCTCTATCTACAACCTCCTTTAATTTTACTTTATATTGACCAGACTGATAGTCCCTTATCATAGTAAAGGCCCTCTCCAAGGGATTTGCAATTTCATTATATGGACTGATGTAGAAGGCATTCCTTTTCATAAAAATTTCTCCTCAAGGTTTGTCATAGCTGTCCATTCCCTTTTCCTAGCCATAACAACCTCATCACTTGTCATATTTTTTAGTACATTTTTATAGAGAAATTGATTATGTATGATGCCTAAGTTCTTTTGTCTTCTCTTTCTAGCCACAAATGCTTCTGGATCAAAAACTTTAACCGCATCTATAGGAATTCTAAGATTATTTACCATATGCCCAATTTCTCATACCCTTCAAGAGCAATAACCTTAAAATAAGCAAAAGAGGATTGGGGGTATACCACAAATCCCTTTCTATCCTTTCTAAGCATTTCAAAATCCATGACTTCCATTTTCCACATGGGTTCCATGAAATCCAACCTGTCTGAGACATACAAGGGTAAACAATGGGGTGCCACTTTAACTCCATAAACCTTGATAAAAGTATATTCAAAATGTACAAACTAGTCATCCCAATTGTGTGTGGCTACAAAACCTGGTACATCCATTGGGTGCATGACATTTTTTATTTCTAGAGAAAGTCTAAATCTAGGTGACACACCCAATGACTCTAAGATACCATGTCTTACAATATTGGAAAATAAAATGTAGTTAGAATTGGATAAATCCTGATCCCAAATATATGTCCACATTTGCACAAGGATGGCCTCATTTTCACTATTCACAATTCTTAAATTTAATTTTCTTTTCCACTCATAATCTCCTTCCCACAAGAGCATGTGCATTAGTAAGGAATAATGAGGGAAATATAAAGGGAGTGATTCCCTTTTCAATTTGAGAAAATCCTCATGCATTTATTGGGCAACAAAATTAGCATAATCAAAACTAGTGTTTCAATTGTATTCCTATATATTTGCAACCATCACCAACAAATTAGGGGCTATTCTAACCTTAAAATCCTGAGATAGTACCTTTTTCAAACAATAATAAGTGTTCTTGAAATACTCTTGAAATTCTTCACACTCAAAAGGCTCAGAATCTTGAACAGTGAAATTATTTTGTTGCTTCTATGTCGCACAAGTATTGCTTCTCTATATGCAATTTTTCTTCCTTGATATTTAGCATACAAGTTAGCACGCTTGAACTTTGTAGTGTAATTGGGATTCAACCCAAGGGTATGTGCATGATCATCATGGAAAAAATAGGCACTTAAGTGGCAAAAAATTTAGAAAAATCAAAGTTAGGCAAGTTGACGTAAATTTTTGAATAAGTTATCTATATTATTTTAAAAATATGTAAGAATAGAATCTGTAGAAAAATGAATGTAGTTTCTAAACTACTAGGTTTATTTTAAAAAAGAAAATCTATTTGATGAAAGTTTGAAATTTCAATGCAGTAGTACTTAAATTTTAGAGAAAAAATAAGAAGTGGGTGTCTGTCTGACCACCCTAATCATATTAAAATGATAATATTATTTTATAATATTTTAGATATGAGTAGAGGACTCATGTCCCGATGTGATGCATATTTTTTATTTTTTTTCTAAGTAAATAATTAATTATGAATTTTTTATTACAACTTTTAAAAAATATAAAAGCTCGTACGTCTAACCACATTAACTTGGTCAAAACTTCATGAAATTCATTTTTTTATTTTTTAATCCTATAGTATGCGAAGTATAGAATGTGGCACATGTTTTAGATTCAAAAAATGTGATACTATTTGAAAGCTATAGATATCTTTCAATTAGCCTATCAATCAGGACTTTAGTCGTAATTCAAATAGAAAATGAATAATAATAATTTATTAAATTCAAAGTAAAGCATAATTTATATTGGTGGAAAGTTGAGAATCTCCTTTAAAAATCCTTTTCGTTTCACCAATTTTGGGTAAAAAAATAGTCGTCAGCCACATACCCTACACATACCCATCATATTGCCACTTTTTGGCCCAACATGATCCTGCACATACCCCCAAACATGTCCAACATTTTATCTTTAGTCACCTCTAGAATTATATTACCATTATCACTCTTGATTTTCCTATCAGTAGGGTCATAGTTCCTTGCTAGCTCCATGATTAAATCAACCTACACAAACAAATTTGGGACTACTAGCTTTCCCAAGTTCAATCCCCACAAAAATCATGTAGGCTTACTGGAATTTTTCCTGTTGAAAGCATACTTAAATAATTTCCATCCACTTTGGGGTTGGGGTTTCTCACCAATCTCGCCAACATTATCAATCAACCTAGTGGTAACAACAACTTGTCTTGTGAGCCTTTTACCAATTCATGACCCTCCCTCTTTGATACCTCCAAAAGTTTCTGGCATAAACTTTTATGTTTCCTTCTTTGCACTTCTTGACCTTATGGAAGCGGTAGGGGTATCGGGAAAATGGTTAGACACAACTACTAGTTTGAGTTTGGCTTCAGCTAAAGCATGCTGAGTTTTAGGTCTTTTGACCATTTTTTACTTTGGTTTTCTCTCATGTCTAAGACTGGACTCATTAGGCTCTAGGTCACTCATTTTTTTAATGTGAATGGAGACTAGGGTTTACAATTTCTTATGGCCAAACAAAACCCTACACAATTATGATAGGATAAAACTCTACTGTTGAATAGGAAAATTTTCTTCACAATTTAGGCAGTGCTCAATTATCATTTGAATTGAAATCACTAGAGAAAGACTAAGTTGCATTTTCCATCAATTTTCTTATCAAATTTCATGGGCATTCATCCTACTATCTTAATTAATAAGAGGTATTATTTTTTCTTACCCAGATGAAATCTATGTCACCCTAGTTGCAGATAATATCTAGAGCTTCCCTTGCAAATTATTTAGCCTCTAGTATTCCTTCCACTAGCCAATGAACTAGGATACACAATAAACTAGATATCTACTTTCAGTTACAACCGAGATGGGAGCTTGTCACAATTAATATTTGATAGTAAGCTTGTGCAAGTGAACTCACAAGTAGTCATTCAATTTTGAACCTTGATCGTTGATCCTTCAGCTTTAAAACTATATCAATGGTTGATAATCCACCTTGCTACTTTTCTCTCTGCTTTATATGAAATCCTTAAGATTCCAACATGTTGCCTCTTCATGTAGCAGTTGTCACCAATTGTTGGTTCACTTCTTTCTCTTCCATCTTTATCAGCAATGCAAGTACCTTATGTGACAAAATCTCAGCCCTTGGATCTATAACCAGCTTCCCAATCATCTTCATCCCCATTGCTCCTCACTGATTTAACTTTGTATCTTGAGTCCCATCAGGG
Organism: Sequoia sempervirens; assembly: GCA_007258455.2. Taxonomy (NCBI): domain Eukaryota; kingdom Viridiplantae; phylum Streptophyta; class Pinopsida; order Cupressales; family Cupressaceae; genus Sequoia; species Sequoia sempervirens. Next base: position 29,227 of record VDFB02273221.1, on the reverse strand, counting down.
ACAAGAGATGAAAGCACCATAGTTTGACACGTACTCCTGTATAACAATCAATGATACAAAAGACATCGCAAACAGGATGTAGTGAAGTTAGCAAAAGAAAATTCCTCGTAAGGGACCATATCACTCATCGCTAATCATAACCTTAGTGCTAAAAAAAATCCATGAGGTGTGATATCATTGGAAACTCATCATCTCACTCATCGCTAATTATAAAGGGTATGTGCTGGATCATCATGGAAAAAATAGGCCCTTAAGTGGCAAAAAATTCAGAAAAATCAGAGTTACACAACTTGACGTAAAAATTTGAATAAGTTATCTATATAATTTCAAAAATATGTAAGAATAGAATCTATAGCAAATAGAATTTAGTTTCTAAACTACTAGGTTTATTTTTTATAAAAAAAACTATTTGGTGAAAATTTAAAATTTCAATGCAATAGTACTTAAATTTTAGGGAAAAATAAGAAGTAGGTGTCTGGACCACCCTAACCAAAATAAAATGATAATATTTTTTTATAATATTTTAGACATAAGTAGAGGACTCATGTCTGGATGTGATGCATATTTTTTTGTAATTTTTTTCCAAGTAAATAATTAATTATGAATTTTTATTACAACTTTTAAAAAATATAAAAACTCATATGTCTGACCACCTTAACTTGGTCAAAACTTCATGAAATTCAATTTTTCTTTTTTAATCCTATAGTATGCGAAGCATAGAATGTGATGCATGTTTTTTATTCAAAAAATGTGATACCGTTTGAAAGCTATTAGATGTTTTTCAATTAGCCTATCAATCAAGACTTTAGTCATAATTCAAATAGAAAATGAATAATTCTTAAGTAAAGCATAATTTATATTGGTGGAAAGCTGAGAATCTCCTTTAAAAACCCTTTTCATTTCATAAAATTTGGGTAAGCAAAAAGTCATCAGCCACATACCCTACAAATACCCATCATATTGCCACTTTTTGGCCCATCATGATCTTGCATATACCCTAAACAATCCCTTTACAACATACTAGCGATGAGCGATGAAACTAGGATCATGAAGTTGGAAGTCATCGTTATAACTATTACAACCTTAAGAACTCAAAAAACATTAGCGATAAGAGATCCCATAAGAACCTCACTCATCGCTAATCACAAATAGAAGCTCAAAGAGCAATTAGTGATGAGCAATACCAAAGAGATATCACCTCATCACTCATTGCTAGTTTAAAACATTATCTCAAAAGTGATCAACGATGAGCAATAAGGACATAAGGTTGGTTGAACTTATGTGAAAAATTTTATGCACATGTTCAATAAGTTGTTATGACAGAGGGGACTTCCTAGGATGATATGATGAATAAATGAAAACTCAAAAACCCCAACAACATATTATGGCTTATTTTTTCTAAACTCATGATGTGGAAATCGATTGCCTAATAGAAAGTATTAAAATAGTGACTGACAATAGGCAACAGGGGGTCAACAACTAAATAGAATGCTCAATTGACATTAAGGAAATTAATTCTAAAACCCTCCTAAATGCAACAAGGGTTTAAGATGAGACAATGAGAATTAAGGTTCCATCAATGGCTCCGACTGTGGACGTATACCTCTTGTAGACATGGCGAGATCACTAGAATCTCAAGTTGAAGCATACAAAAATGTGGATTAAAACCAATGAACCAAATTGGGGAACTACCCAGACAAGGTAGCAAGCCCCAAAACAAAACAAAAGAAAACACACTATATACACAATATACTAAAAGAACATACATAAAAGATAACATACTTAGGAGAAGTATGGCTTTAATAATTGTCCATGTACTAGTAGTTCAAAAAGTTCACCTATTAGGCTTAGAAGAAAATATGAATCTTCTCCATGAGTGTTGGCTATTAAGTAAGGGCCAATCCATAATGATTCAAATTTTCCATGTTTTCCCTTATCCTAAACTCTTTGATTCCATGCTAACACCATGATGTTAACTTCAAATTTTCTAGTGGAAGCTTTTCTATCATATAAGTGCTTAACCTGCAATTGCATCTTCAAGTTTTTATCTTGAGCCTCTCTCCTAGATTCATCCAACTACACCAAATTATTTATCATGTGTTGCATATCATCACAAGTTTCACTATCATATTCCTACACAAACTTGTACATCTTGAGCGGGTTATTTTGTGGTAATCTTTCCTCTAGACCATACACTAAACCAAATGGTGAATAACTAGTTTCCTTTTTCATAGTCACTCTATCTACCCAGAGTGCCAATTTAATTTTGAGTCCCAGGCCTTTTTGTTCTTCTCCATTATTATTTTCATTATCTTCATCATGCTCTTATTGCTAGACTCAGCTTGACCATTTCCTTGGGGATGGTAAGGTGAAGAATAAGAGACTTTTATGTTGTGCTTCTCACAAAAATCCTTGAATTCATCTGATCTAAAATACATAGCATTGTCTAAGATAATCCTTTCAGGGACTCCAAATCTGATAAGAATATTATTCAACAGAAAATCAACTACCACCTTGCTTGTTGCCTTCTTTATAGGTATGGCTTCCACCCATTTTGTAAAGTAGTTAGTAGCAACAAGAATCCATGAGTGACCTCCACTAGATTTTTTTGGTTTCTCCCCGATGAATTCAATTCCCCACTGTTGGAAAGGGGCTTCAACAGTCATAGGTATGAGTGGCAGATTCCGTGAAAGCTTCAATTTTCTTGAAAATCATTGATAGGCACCACAAGTTTTAACAAATTTGTGGGAATCTTTAAAGATGGTAGGCCACCAAAATCTAGCTCTTAAAATTTTGTGTATAGTGGTCTACACCATATAATGACCACCACACACCTCATTGTGCATTTCTTGCAGAAGCTCCAATGCTTTTTTTCAATACACACATTTCAAAACTACTCCATCCAAGCTTCTCCACCATAACTCTTTATCAATGATCACATACTTAATAACATATAATTTCAACATTTTTTTTTCATTATCATCCATATCAACAGGACATTGCAAAGTTTGCAAATACTGGATAATTCTTTTGTACCATCTACATGTTTGCATATCACAGAGAGGTGCTACATCAACTACTTTAGTGTGATTAGCTTGATTGACTTCTAAATTCACCTCTTCCATCAACTTGGCTAGGCCTTGTCCTCTTACTAACTTGGTAATGTGAACCTCAATGTTGAGTTCTTGAATCCTATTGATCCACCTACATCTTCTACCTATTCTCTCCTGTTGAGTAAAAATGTCCTTCACACTTGCACTTGGTACAAAAGAAACAATTGTAGCCCCTTGTAGGTAAGTCCTGAAATTATTTATAGCCTTTACCAAAGCATAGGTTTGTTTCTCAGTAGTGTCATACTTCAATTCTGTAGCCTATAGATATTTGTTGAAAAATGCAATTGGTTGTTCAAAACCTTGCTCATTTTTTGTAGTAAAACAGTGGCAATAGTATGAAAAGAAAAAAAAAGAAAAAGAGAAAATGTGCATTGATTTAGAGAAGTCAGGAGACTTCAAAATTGGAGCCTCTTTAATAGCTTATTTTATCTTCTTAAAATATTGACTGGGCTCTTCACTCCAAAGTACCTTTTCACCCTTCAACATTTTGAAAATATGTCTTGCAATCTGTATAAATTTGGTTACAAATATTCTCAAAAAAATTATTCTCCCAAGAAATGACTAGATACACTTTATATTTCTTGGTTGGGGAATCTTGTCAATAGTTGCTACTCTTTCAGGATCTATCCATACTCCTTGCTTAAACACCATATGTCCTAGTAGTTTTCCCTCGGTGACCCCAAAGGCACATTTCTTCAGATTCAAAGATATTCCATACTCTAGTGACCTGGAATTTTTTTTTCTAAATGCATGAAATGATCCTCTTCCTTCTTAGAATAAGTGGTCAAGTCATCTTGATATACAGACATAAATAGATCAATAAAATATGAGAAAGCTACATCCATAGCCCTCAAAAAAGTAGCACCAGCATTTGTTAAGCCAAAAGGTATCCTTACATACACATAAGTACCCCAAGGAGTAGTAAATGCAATCTTGTATTGCTAAAACTCCTTCACTTTTACTAGATTATACCTTGAGAAACCGTCCATTATTGACAACAGCTCACACCAAGTTACATTTTGTAACATGGCCTCCATGTTTAGTAAGGGATAATTATCCTTTAATGAGGATACATTCAGGTTCCTAAAATCAACACAAAGTCTTATATCCCCATTCTTTTTTCTCACTAGTACTAAATTGGATACCCATGAAGAATGCCTAATGGTTTTTATTATACTAGCCTCCCTTAACTTTATCAACTCCTCCTGCATCTTGGGAGCTATCATAGGATTAATGGATCTTTTCTTCTTTCTGAAGGGTTTTGCATCCTCTTTCAAAGGGATTTCAAGTTGAAACAACTCCTCTTTGTAAGCTTTCAAGTCATCGCACGACTAAGCAAAGACATGCCTATATTTTCTCAACAATGAAATTATCATGGCCTTCACCTTTGGTTTCATCCTTTTTCCTATATAAACCTTCTTTGGGACATTTTCAGTTCCCAAGTTCGCCTCTTCTAAGTCTTATGGGTGCGAAACAAGTTCTTTGGACTTACTAGTTTCTTGATTATCAAAGACCCTTTGAAGCACTACAAGGCCTTTGGGGATTTTGTTTGTTTTCAATTAGATGACCTCTTTTCTGAACATTGTGTTGTGTTGATCAGTATTTTCTACAAATCCACTAAAATCAATCTCTTTTGCTTCATATTTTTTAGCACATTTTAGGAATCTAAAGATATCCTCATCATCATTAAAAATTTTCCAATTGTACACATTGTTAGGGATGGAGGGCCTTGTTTTTATCTCAACCTTTGAAATCCCTAAGAAATTTATATCATCAGGTCTTAATGCAATATTAGCCAGTAGATCAACAACTTTGTTATGTCCTCTCTCCATCCAGTCTATTCCAAAAGCATCAAACTGTCCAATGGAGTCCCAAACAACATTTTTTATATTACCTTAGTCTGTTATTTTTGCAAGCATATTTAGGTCTTACCTAGGATATTACTAACTTAGAATCAACAATTACCATTAGTTTTTTGATTCCATGTTTTTCACCAAATTTCAATCCCAACAAGAAGGATTCATACTTTTCTACATTATTTATACAGACAAAAGATAGTGTAAAAGAAAATGTATAAGTACTTCTACTTGTTGATACTAGTAAAATCCCTGCACCAAATCCATCTTTAGATCTCCCACCCTAAAAGTACATCTTCCATAGCCCTTATTTATCAGACATCCTTGAAATTTCATTTGCTATAGGTGCAGGAAATCTTTCAATATCCTTTGGTACTTCCTCTACCCTAAATCCAGCAATGTCAGTGTCTATGAAAATAATTATGTCATCTTTAGGGACATGTTCCAACATATGTGGGAACCCATATTCTCTCATTACTTGGATATTCCTTCCATCAATGGGAAATGTGGCATAAGACATATCACACTACATACTGCCTCCCATAGATGCACTCCATTTTCGTGATAATAAAATTCTATAATTGGGTGGGATATCAACTACAACCACACTCATTTTAAATCCTTATTAGGAAATCTATTAACCTATATGGAAGCTCATTTATCACACCAACCATAGGGACTTCCTTAGCATCCATGGAATAACACTTACCATGAGTGCTATCAACTTTTAACCCTAATGCATTCATGCTTTTAACTGGAATGATGTTGTTTGATGCACCAGAGAAAATGGTAAAATTCTTTATGAAATTACCCCCAACTATCAAAGTAAAAAAAAATAGATCTATCTTATTTGGACAAGTATTCACAGAATTTCAAAGAAAAATGTGGGGAATCTCAGCAATTACTCCTTCGGCTTCCTTACCCTTTTTGTCCTTATCACTTAGTTTTGAAGGAGCAGGTTCCACTAAATCATTACTAGTTATAGCAGCACCAGTGATAAGGTTCATTGCCTTTTGTTTGTGTTCTTCTATCCTCATCATTTCAAGAAAAGGTACATACACTTTAACTTGGCTAAGTAACTGAAACATGTCAATAGGAGTATATTTGGGAAATTAAGTTGAAGGTATACCTAGTTCATGGTTATTTTCCTTCTATTTATTTTTGGTTGCTTCAGCCTTATGTTTAGTATCCTTCTTTACAGCTTCAGGAATTTGCTTCTATGTCTTTAATTTTTTAGTAGAAAATTTGTGTCTAGGAATAGCTTTTAACTTGCCCATTCTCTTGGCCCAAATTTTATCTCCCTTGTCTTCTTTCTCTTTGAGAGCTTGTATTTTTTTATCAGGTTCATGTTCCTTTCCCTTAGTCTTTTTTTCTTTGATGAACAGACTGACAGGATTACCTTGTTCACCTCTGACAATTCTATTCCTAAAATGATAAGAACCTCTAGCTTGAGCAACTAAGACTATTGTATCCTATACAATTTCTTCCGTAGAAGGCCTTCAGAATGAGACACCACCTTCAATCACCTCCAAATTGTAGGCCTTGTCATTATTGGTGTCATCCTCATCAGAAAGAACTTGCTGATGATATGTGTTAGAAATTTGCCTTTCATTGTCAACATATACTTTAAAAGAATCTTCATCAGAAGAACATTCACTATAGGCAATATCAAAATCACCCATAATCATAAGCACATCGTCGTCCTCTTTATCTTACTGATCACATTCCTTAAGCATGTTATCTTCCATCTCCACCATCTGTGCCACTGCACACTATTGTGAGGAATGTGGCATTTGGAAAATCATACACCAAGGAGTATCTTTGACAAAATTTCCTGAATTCTTTTGTAGAGGGTCTAGAGGAACTTTGTTTTGGGAATTTCTTTTATTATTTGAGATAGACTTCCCATTATACCAATTGGTATTGTAAGGGTGGTCTTGCAACCTATGGGGTCTCTCATTCCTTTGGTAATTTCTTTGTTGGGCCTTCTCTTTCTTTCCAATTTTATCATTGATGGTTTTCATGAAGCTTTCAAGCTTGTCTTCAATGGTTCACCCTTTAGTGCTTGAATTATTTTCTTTCCTTTATGAAATTTTGAAAAGTATTGGATCATCTTGTAGACACGTCAAATTTTCATTTTGCATATTCATCCGCTCAATAAATAAATCAAATGCATCACATCCATTCACCTGGTAAATTGGGTTCTTATCATTTAAATAAATCAGACTTTATTTAATTAAAATCTCAAAAATGCATCTTCCATCCTTTTCTGATTTAAATAAATCAAATATTTAAGTCCTAAAAGTCAAAATCATCTAAGCACCATTAAATCAGCATAATCATCATTAATTTAATCTAACCATGATTAAATGCTAATCTCATCCCACTTGCATTCTCTAGATATCTCCACTTGCACAATAAATCAATTTTATTGATTTATTAAAAAACCATCATTTTCCCTCAACATGACAAGTCCAACAATACATTTTTTGTTGTTTTTCTTGTCCCCCTCTCAAAATTTATTGCAAAATTTGAATTCAAATTCTCCCTCTCATGGGCACTCTTCCCAAATCTTGCACAACCATTGACCACTCACCACTTGACAAGTGTCCTCTTCTCATTGGAGGATCTTTAGTCCCACATTCACCATCTTGGCCAATCTATCATCAAGAAAATCTATAAAAGAAGGCCTTCATTCTCATTCATGGATCCACAACTTTTTGGCAAGGTTACTCTTGATTTGAGAACTCATCTTGCTCATCATCTCCATTTGCATTTCATCATCTTGAGATTTGATCAAGGATTGGGAAAGGGTCACTAGCACATGTGACACCAATCCACTATGGAATAGGTAATTGTAGTTGTTTTCATAATTCTTATAGCTTTCTTTTATCCTTTGTTGCATTTTTTAAGCATTTGCAAGGTATTTCATAGGAGTTTACTTTGGTAGATTTGTAAAATGCTAACCCTTGTATGAATTTTAGTGCTTTTGGATATTTTCAAAAAAGTATGCTCACATTTGGCACTAGAAGGAGGGCTGATTTTCATTATATTAAGGTCATTTTGATTTCTAACAAGCATGGATGAAACAGAGGAAGAAATAGATAGCTAAAAGGAATTCTCTGTGTGTTTTTTTTTGTTTTAAATTTCCTTTTTTTTGCAGATCAGATTATTCTTCCAAAATAATCACTAGATTTTCAAATCTAGGGACATTTTGAATCTATTATTTGGAACATCTATTTGTCAAGTGGGTCTTACTTTTACCATTAGTTATTTACAATTGTATATAACACACAGGACGTTATTTATATCCACTAGTCTCTCTTTTTTTAGCACTAAAATTCATCTTGTGTGCATTATCCAGATAGTACTGTTGCTAAACTATTGATATATAAGTAAAAAGAAAAGCTTCTTGGTTACGTTGTTGGTAAAAGGAAGAAAAGAAAAGAAATTTCAAATAGATTACAGTTAGCTTTTCTTTATTTCTTTATAACATTCCTCTTCTAAAGTATAGAGGCAGTAATGTCATCAGGTTTTTTATTTTCTTTGGATGTAGACATTTGAAAAGTAAGTGTTTACATTGACTTGAATATTGATTTACATTTGAAATTGATTTGAAATTTTATTATCAGCAATGACAAAAGGAAAAATCAACAGTTGAATGATAGTGTAAAAGCATCACTTGATAAGTTTATATCTTAAGTTGAAGGATGGTCATTAGGGTGCAAATTTTACACTTGCTGATTGCATCGGCTTAAATTATTCTCCATCAACCCTTTCATGCACCAGCCACTTGTAGAAGTCTCCATGTGACATTTCTTTTAGGCACTCTGTCAAACAAGTTTGTTGTGTGCTTTACTATTATTGTTTTCATGACTGTCACTGCCTATGCAGCAAGCATTAATAGATTTCAATTGATGGATGTCATTTGCAATAAGCATACTTACTCACATGCCACTTGTATCATCAAAAAGTTGTTGCCATTAACAGATTTTGAGTAGACATCAAGGTATGCATGAAGCGTTCTGTCAGATATTCTACGCACTCTACATACTTGGGCGTATTCTCTTTCTTTTTTCCTTCTCTGTACACACTCTTGCAGAAGCGTCTAAAATTGTTCCTTTCAGTAGATTGGTTAACCACCATGGACTTGACTTCCTTTCTCCGAGAGGAGTCATTGGATGCAACATGAGTTTGATCTGCACTAAGACTTGCGCCAAGCCTGCCGCTATACTTGAGCTCAACATATTCCAGCCTCTCATCAACCCTTGCTTTTTCTCCAAGGCTAGCATCTACACCACAAGAATATATGTCAGGAAAAGACATTAGTAATACACAGAGACCAGAACACAATTCGGCTGAAAGAAAAAAAAAAAAAAGCTATACCTTTCCCATCAATGAACATTAGAGGCATAGTTTGATGGTTTCCATCAGATATGGAAATAACGCCACTCTGTGAAGTGATTTGGATCTTAAGTTTCACTTAAATGTGCAGGAAATAGTTATGACACCTGTCCTCATAATACTATTGTAAGTCAAACACACAATCTGGTATCTTTGTATTTGTTGAGATAATAAAGTCTTAGGTGGGCACGTGCCATGAAGTCTATTTCTATTCAAAATACACTCCCAGTATTACACGCACCCCGTAGCCCATCTGTCAAACTGATTTGAATAATATCTTATTCAGATCCATACGCCACTTTCCTTTTCAGTAGTGTGTTGGGTGCATTTATGGCAGACTTTCTTGCTAGTTGTAGTTGTGGCGTAGTCAGTAAAATATACACTGGTATTTCGATCCATTACTAGTTATTGTTGATAGCTCATGCACATTTATTAGTAGGCAGCTTGGTGAAGATTAGTTTCCTATCATGTTCTTTGACTAATGTGGTATTGATTTGTGGTGCAGTTCCTTTCATAAGTTCAAGACTTAAATTCTAATATACTAAATATTAGCTTTTGCAGGAGCTGGCGTAACATTGTCAGGAAAGGATATATTTTCAACATATGAAAGGGGTGTCAAATCATGAAGTTTTTAAATCTGCTTGCTGTGTTAATAACATTGTGAATTCATGGCTGGAATAATCATAGTGTTAATGACTTTGGCTTGGGAGATCCATGTGATTTTAAAGAGTTGAAGTATTTCTAAAATATTGTGTTTGAAGATGACCAAGGAAAATTGATGATCTTGTGATATGATCAAATGCATTTAATGCTTGTTTTGGTAATTAATATCGATGTTTCCAATAAAATATTTTTTGATTTATAAGTAAAGTCTTTCACATTTTAGAGAATCTTTTCATATTATTGGTGGAAAAGACTTTTACTTGTTGTTAAGCAAACACTTCACTTTTAATAGAGGCATTAAAGTTTGTGAGAAATAAAGATCCACTTGTAAATTTTCCTTTTATTGTCATGATCATCTAGATTGTTTGTTCTTTCAATTAAGATCATGTTATTATTTGGAATTAATGATAAAAAAACAAATTTAATATGTTGATCCTCACATAAATGTCTTTTTATCTTATAGGTACAAAGGAAAAGTGAAAGGAAAAGGTACAAAGCGAAGGAGGAGACTAGCAAATGAAAATGAAAGGAGGAGAATTTTTTTGAAAACTAAAAGTATTTTTAAATTCTTTAAGTGTTTGATCAACACTACTTCACAAAGTTCTTTATCTTTTCATTTTAGAACACTAATTTTCATTTGGGTCTAAAAACGAACAATTTAATTTTTCATTGCAAAGGGCTTAAAATGAATCTTAGGAAAAACTCACTAGATTTTGTTTGAGGTTAAGAATTGAACAATCAAAACTCACACTTCATTTTGGTGCTTAAAACAAACTCACAATTGCTTTGAAGGCTATAAAACGAACAAGTGCTTGAATTATGTGATTTTTTCTTTTGAGTGTGTATCCTCTCCCCTTGCGCTTCATGTGATCTAGGTTGCAAGAGAAACACTCAAAATACATTTTATTGCTTTGAAACACTTCAATTTGGGCTTAAAAATTGAACATCTTGTGCGAGTGTGAGTAGGGGCATTTTCACGTACATTCTCTTTCTTTGTGCCATCAAAGATTGATCGAGTTACTTGTGTCTTTGCTTGCTTTTTGTTTATCTTAGAGGGCCTGCCTTGGGGAAATTGTACTCACCCAAGGGAACGACTCAACCGGTAACACTCTAAAGCCAAGAGTATTTCCAGTCGGGATATAAATGTGGGTATTGGTTAAACGCCATTATCATGCGGTTGGCTCCGACAAGATGGATCCGAAAGGGGACTCTTGCTGAATGGGTCAATCTCCACGAATGGAAAGTCCTTACTAGAACCCATGTACTAGAAATTTCCAAAATCCTTGATCTATTTGTTGGTGCAAGAATGGTCGTTCTGAAGCCGCCCCACACTTTTACGGTCTTCTAGTAGAGATGGAAAGCATGCCATGGGAGTTTCATGGGTGTTGATGCTTCGCTGCCCCGATTGACATTAATGAGTCGTGGAGGGGAGCCAATGGGGTCAAGCATCTAACCATATGCTAGAGATAAGCGTAGCTAGACTTGTCTAAGTGGGAATCCAACAAATATTGTCTTACACATCCATAGGGCTTGTACTTGTTCTTCATTTGAAAACACAGTGTTGTATTCGAAAACATTTTGCAAACAAACATTCAACATGATTCTCAAAATTTCAAACCCTTTTGAAGACAAATATCATTGACTCAATCCATATGTTATTTCTTTCCCTTGGGATTCACGTCCATAAAGGTTCCTAAGCATTGGATTATACCTCAATTTGTCTTCTTGAGTAAACAATAGGAAAACCCTTGCCTTAAGTTCATTAAATTTCCACATAAAATATTTTGTGGGGTTTAAAGAAATTAAGACATTGGACATCTTAGTTTGAAACTTTAATCAAAGAGAGTTTTTTTTGTAAAATAAATCCATTAAGCAAAGCTAAACAAAAATGAACTTTCATGGGTGTTGAAAACTCCAAATCCCAAAAGCACAAATCATTGATTGAAAATCCAAAATGTTCAAATCATTTCTTGGTTACAAAGGTCAGTAGGAAGCATTTGCATGATCTTCAATACCTAGGTCTAGGAAAACACAAAGTGTCTTTTTAGGTTCACCTAAGGATAAAAAAAAATCAAACCTCTTTCATCCATCTTTCAAAACATCAAATCCATCTCACAAATCATCTTTTGAAAAACCTTGAAATCATCCTTGAAGTACTAGGCTTTATGACAAAATCAAGCAATCATCCAAAAACATTGTGACCAAGTCCTTGAAATTTTTTATCAAAGCACCTTTGGCTAGGAATGTGTAAATGCATCCTTTTTCATATCCTTAGTAAAAGTCATCCAAATCATCTTGTCTAGCTTAGTGTATGTAGATGAATCCTTCTCCATATACTTAGTGAAACAATCATCTTGTTTGGGTAGGTGTGGGTAGATACATCCTTCTCCTCACACATATCCAAATCATCATCCTTTGAACACAACTATCCTTCAGATCATTATCAAACATCTTAGGGTCTTTTTGTTCAAAATCAAAATCAAAATCCAAATCAAGATCAAGGACAAAATCTCAAAAATCCAAAAATCAAACCAATCAAAAATCCAAAGCCTAGTATTTCATTCAAGATTTATCAAAAGCCAAAACATCCATAACATCCTTAAACATCACCATCATATCATCATCACATTTGATCCTAAAAACATCCTAAAAACTTTCACTTTGGGACATAAAATAGAGATTAATCCAAAGAGTCAAGAGATTCATCTCCCATATTCTCGAAGATTGATCCCTGTTTTATGGTTCTAACTAGATCTCAATACAAGAAGAGTATGGAAGCCAACAAAGAAACACCCGCTTCAAGTGATCTTAGCCAAACCACTCCAGAAATGAATCCCATTGGGGATGGAAATCTCACAATTAGCATTCCAACATCATCACAAAACCACAAGAAGAAACCCAAGGGGAGGATCTTACCTTGGGAATGTCTCACGAAGAAATAGCTAAAACGCTCCAAAATCTGAACAACCATAGAATCATCAACATCATGATGAGACTTAACCCTTCGTTATACATGCTTGAACTAGAAAAACAAGGGGCCAAGTTGCCTTCGAATTTTGATGTGAGCACTATAGTAGAGACATCTTTTCCACCAATCTCATCCACCATCCCCATTTCATCTACACCTCCATCCCAAAACGTCACACAAAACATTCCAAAAATCATGACATCAATGGTTCCAACTCAACCAAATGTCAACAAGGGAAACACATTCCTCAATGCACTTCAATCACATCCCCTTGTGAATAACCAAACCTTGGATGCAAACACCATAGTGGAAAAAAACATCCTCCATAATCCATTACACCAAAATGTTCCTCTCACTTTACATTATGACCCATCATCAACATCTTTTTACGGAGCACCACAAACACCTCTTCTCACAAATTCACAAGAGGAGGGAGACATATTCGGACCAGGGGGCATTTTCAACACCACAACACTCTCATAAGGATTCACCCCCCTTACATTTTCACCTCTCCCACCATCACCATTGTCATCTACACCACTCCTTGGTTTAGGGCTTCCCCCTCTACTGAGTATCAATCAAAAAATTTTTCCAAATGCTCAAAACTTATTGTTGACATCACACCAACAAACGACAAACACACAAGAAATGGCAACATCATCAGGCACCCCCACAACATTGCAAAGTATGGTCTCTCAAGGTCTTATCCCATCAACGACACCACTTACCACATCAACAACACCATCCACCAATCACGTAATCAACACGACAACACCATCCACCAACCAAATAATCAACACAACATCATCATCTACCACCATTCCAAATCCACCACCACCTCCACCACCACCAACATTTACCACATCAAACCAATTCGACGCAACATTACAAGCAGCTTTTCAAGGAGGATACCAACCAGTGCAGAAACAAAAATCCGTGCAACAAGCCATTCAAGCTACCAAAGCTGCACAAGCCACATTACAAGCACAACAAGCACAACAAGCCAAAGCTTTATTGCAATAGCAACAACAACAAGCCACCCAAGCCGCACAAGCATTGCAAGCACAAAGAGTCGCTCAAGCTCAACTTTTATTACAACAACAAGCAGTGCAAGCTCAAGCACAAGCTCAAGCACAACAAGCTCAAGCGCAAGCTCAAGCACAACAAGCGCAAGCTCAAGCACAACTTCTTGCACAAGTAGCACAAATACAAGCATATCAGCAAGCACTAAAGCAATACCAAGAGCAGTAAGAAGCAGCAGAATTGGCAGCCCAACAACAAGCATTGTGGGAACAAGAACAAGCAGAACAACAAGTGTTGTTAGAACAGCAACAAGCGTAGCAGCAAGCAGAACAACAAGGATCGTTAGAATAGCAACAAGTGCAACAACAAGCAAAAATCCTAGCGCAACAACAACAAGAGCAACAACAAGCATTGTTCATCCAAAAGCAAGTAGAAGCCTACTTCACCCGCCACAACATACCGATACCATTGAACAATGCACCAACCAACCCATCCATCCAAACCATGATTGCAACACCTCAAAACACATTCATCCCACCCCCTGATCCCTAGAATTATATGACGACACAACTCAGGTTGCTCTCGCAACAAGTTCTTGACCTTTAATTAGGGTGAACAACCAAAACGCAAAGTAACTTGTGTCCCTATCCATTTGATAGGAGCCTAGACATGAAACCATTCCCTAAGGGATTTGGGATCCCTAAATTCGACAAATATCGAGGGATGGGAAACCTTAAAGATCACATCAGGGAATTCTAGGTTCATTGTATGGAGGTCACATAAGATGATACTTACCTGATGCAGCTATTTCCTAGGAGCTTGGCAGACAATGCTATAGAATGGTTCTCTCACTTACCCTCAGGCATCAAAACATTCTAGGAAATTAGAGATGAATTCATTAAAAATTATGCATGTAACATTACAATGGATGTTAGTCTCAAAGAACTATACACTCTGAAACAAGGAAATAATGAATCTTTTGCTTCATTCCTTCAACGATGGCGATCCAAGGCCAATCGGAGCAAATGGACCATGCCAGAAGAACAAGAAGTCTGGACAATCATAGCCAATCTTGAAAGTTGTCTATCATTCCATCTCAAAGTTTAGGGTATCACCACATACGATCAATTGATCTCCAAGGCACTTAGCATCGAAAGAGCCCTTGTGACTCAACCCATCGAATCAACATCATATCATGAACTGCAAAACAACCGCCCGTCATTAAACTACAATGATAAACCTCGCGCATGGGCAAGAAACAAAAATCTCACTAATGATGGTGTTGTGGATGCCAAGGTGGTCATTAGTGGTCCGTGCCAAAACACATCCACACAAATCCAAACACCAAATCAAAACATTCATCACACAATGCATCAATCCAACAATAATCCCACCATCAATAACCTCAATGACCAAAGAGGACCACCTTAATGCAAGACTTATCCCAAACGAAAATACACTACTTTGGTCAAACCACTTGAGGACATCATGAAAAAGCTAATCAACGAAAAACTCATCCAAGCTCCTACATTTGAGAATTATCAAGAACCTGATGTCAAACCTCCTTGGTACAATGAGAATCAACTGTGTGAGTTCCACAAAATCAAAGGCCACACCACAAATAATTGCATGAGACTCAAGAACATCATACGAGATCTCATCGACAAAAGAATCATAGATGTGGAATCACCTACAGGGAATCAGGATCTTAAAATCTACACAAATTCGATGTCAAATCATGGCAACAAAGGGAATAAAAAGGATAAAGGAAAGGGCAGTGTAAATCATGTATACGAAACAGTTGTTGCCAACCTCAATGAAAATTGCATGGTCATCACCATCAAGGGCGCCCATGCCAAAGATTGTGGATTCAGCACAAGAGGCGGTAAAGTCACCATTGCAGGATCATCCCAACCTCATAGAGTCCCTTCATCAAGAGTTGTTCCGTATAGCTACAATGTTGTAGACCAACTCAAGAGAACACCAGCACACATCTCCATCATGGAGTTGTTAAAAATATCATTAGCACATAAAAAGATCCTTGAGGAAGCATTAGCCTCATCCACTGTCCCCGCAGACCTCGATGCAGAACAATTCCAAGCTATGGTCAGAAACATTATAACACCCAATCTCCTTACATTTTATGACCAAGATTTTCCTGCCCAACCATCTCACAATTGCACACTTCACTTGGAGGTCATTGTAAACAAAATCAAAATCAAAAGGGTCCTGGTGGATGGGGGTGTAGGTTTGAACATCTACTCGCTCAGCCTAATCAAATAATTGAAAATATCAGAGGATACCATTGACAAAGGTAAAGGCATCACAATCAGAGCATATGATGACCAAGAAAGAGTGTCTCAAGGCACAATTAAGCTCCCTATCCAAGTAGGACCAACACTTATGGAAACCACCTGTCAGGTCTTGGACCTCGACTTACCTTACAACATTCTCCTGGGATGCCCATGGATCCATGCAATGAAAGCCGTAGCATCAACCTTCCACCAATGTGTAAAATTTACACATAATGGACAAGAGGTTACTGTCCATGGAGATCTTGAGCCGTTTTCATATTGTAAGAACCTTGAAGCCAAATATTACAAAATCCCCCAAGTGCCAAAAAATGATGAGGGCCCATCCACATCATAGATCGATCCTGCCACTCTCACGTCCACTTCTGCGACAGAGAAACCCACCATTCCCACCATATCCGATATCAAGCTCATCATCCAGGATGATGATTGTGGAAGTTATAGGCTCCCTAACAATGCTTTTGTGATAGGAGAGTTACCACAATCTCCTAGATCATGAGGACACCCACAAGAAAATCAAGCTTCCACATCACAAATATATCCTGAGGATTATCTTGAATTCACAAGCTGGGGAGGCCTTGGCTGAGAGGTTATTGAAGCAGATCTATCTCACATGTACCAAGATGAAATACTGACACTTGAATTACCAATGGATGAAAGGAGCAAAGGCCTACACATGATGCTTGCGATGGGCTATGACCGAAACCAAAGATTGGGGCAAAATGACAATGGACTCTTAATACCAATCATGCCTGAGTTGAGACCTATAACAAATCTTGGTCTTGGATGTACCCCTCCGAGAATAACCATATGTGGCCAAAATCCTCTAGTTAGAGCCGCTAATGTTTCTCCTCAGCCAATCCTAGTACAAGTGCATTCCCCAATACCCATAGGGATAGACATGCATAACTTTATCACTGAGCCCTATATTAGTAGCAATGACGAAGATCACTTGACCAGTCTACCTAGGTTATTTGAGGATACTACCCTTTACATGATTAGTACCTTATCTTTCGAATCTGATCATCAAAATCATGAGATCTGCTTAGTCTATCCCCAATTGATCGACTATGACCAACAAGGACCACCAGTTCTCGATACATTCGAAAATGATGAGGCACTCTTAGAATTCATGGGGTTGAGGGATAACATTCCAGATGGAGATCACAAGGCAGGATTCATAATGGAGTTGGACACACATGCCTATTATGGGGAAACGATTGAATCCTTCAGTCGCAAAAGTGAGAAACTAAGAATCATATCCAAGTCCTTGAGTGAAAACCACACTGTGGCACTCTCTGACAAGAAAATAGTAAAAAGAAAGGACGTATCTAATGGTGAAAACCTCTATGAGGCACCTGAGGATGAAGGATTCAATCTTCCCTTAAGAGCTATTCATCAAGAGAAGTCAGCAGTCTTGGCCGAAAAATGCAACCTAGTCAACCTAGGAACAGAGGAGACCCTGCATATCATATTCTATACAAAATCACTATTATCAGAAGAGCAAGAACTACTAGTAGCATTCCTAAGGGAAAGACAAATAAACTTTGCATGGAGTTATGCTGATATGCCAGGACTTGATCCAAATACTGTGGTCCACCACCTAGCAGTGTATCCAGATGCAAAACCTGTTAGACAGAAGCTTCACAAAATGCATCCTCAAATCGCTTTGTTAGTCAAAATGGAGCTCAAAAAATTGTTAGATGCAAGATTCATCTAACCAATTGATTATCCAGAAGGGGTATCGAACTTGGTACCTATTTCAAAACCTGATGGAGCTATCAAAATTTGTACAGATTTTAGAGATTTGAACAAGGCATGTCCCAAGGATGATTTCCCGCTTCCCAACATTGACATGATAATAGACATGACAACAGGGCACAAGATGCTATCGTTAATGGACGGATTTTTAGGATATAACCAGATCATGATAGCAAAAGAAGACCAACACAAGACAACTTTCACTTGTCTGTGGGGGACCTACTGCTGGAACATGATGCCATTCGGCCTAAAGAATGTAGGAGCAACCTATCAAAGGGCCAAGAAGTGTGTCTTCGGCATACAATCAGGAAAATTACTAGGATACATAGTCTCCATGAGGGGTATCGAGGTGGATCCTGCAAAAGTCAAAGCAATCCTTGAGATGGAAGCACCAAGGAACTTAAAGCAATTGAGAGGCCTCCAAGGCTGACTTCAATCCATCTGATGATTCATAGCACAACTAGCAGATAAGCAAAACCCATACTCTCACCTAATCCACAAGGGAGTAGCGTACAAATGGGATAACAAGTGCAAAGAGGCATTCAACAAAATAAAGGAATATCTACTGACACCGCTAGTCTTAATGCCACCTATCCAAAAGAGGCCATTGATCCTATATGTGTCAGCAACAACAACAGCCCTTGGAGCTCTCCTAGCTCAACATGATGAAAATGGAACAGAGAGGGCCATCTACTATATTAGCAGGACAATGGTCGATCATGAGCTAAATTACTCCTTCATTGAAAAAGCTTGCCTCGCAGTAGTATTTGCATCCCAAAAATTTAGACACTACATGTTGGCACACAAGATAAAGCTCATTGCGAAAATATATCCCCTCAAGTATCTCTTATCCAAGGCAATGCTCATGGGCAGAATGGAAAAATGGGTGATGATACTGTTACAGTATGACATCGAGTATGTGGAGAGAAAATCCATCAAGGGTCAAGTTATTGCAGACCACCAGCGTAAGCACTCCTATGTATTCCTCGAGAATCCCTTGTCTTAGAGTTTCCAGATGAGTCTATTTTTAACCTCAACATTGCGATCGAAACTATACTTTGATGGGTCATATACACAACATGGATCGTGGGCTGGTGTCTTCATCACCCCAGGGGGACTACATACCAAGATCATACAAATTGGCATTTCCTTGCACCAACAACATAGCGGAATAGGCTTTGACTATAGGTCTCGAATAGCAAAGGCAATGGAATATCATAGCCCTCAAAGTCTACGGAGACTCTTAGTTGATCATAAATCAAGTCAATGATGAATATCAGACTAAGGATGGCAAACTAACTCCATACAAGAAATTGGTGGAGACTCTCAAAGAATCCTTCATTGACATAACATTTGAGCAGATTCCAAGAACCAACAACAGAGCCACTAACGCCATGGCTACAATTGGGTCTCTAGTAGACATCCCTTACAACGTGCTGAAATATGAATTTTTGATCGAGCAGATTCTCATTCCCACATTTGAGGTACCAGAATTAGAATATGTGTGTGAAATCGTTGGTCCTAGCGATCCTTGGTATCATGACATCTACACGTATCTTCACATAGGAGTCATACCCGCTGACCTACCATAGAGCCTAAAATGAACCTTTATTAAAAGGGCATATAGATTTGTCATCCTAGGAGATACCTTATACCGTAGAAGCATAGAAGGTACCTTACTGCACTATCTAAATGCTGAGGAGGCATTAACCACTCTAACTGAGGTTCATAACGGTATATGTGGCTCACACTCGAGTGGAATGACCATTGCCAAGAAACTGTTGAGGCTGGGGTATTACTGGCCCACGATGGAAAGAGAAGCGCATGATCATGCTAAAAGGTGTTTACAATGTCAGCAGCATGGGGATCTCATCCATGCTCCAACTCAAGGGCTCCATCCGATCGTCACACCATGGCCCTTCTCGCAGTGGGAACTCGATCTCATTGGGAAAATCTCACCCACCTCATCCAATGGCCATAAATTCATTATAACTACAACTGAGTGCTTCACAAAGTGGGTGGAAGCCATACCCATGACCTATATCACTAGAAATCAGATCTCAAAATTCATCCTGAACTATCTCATCTATTGTTACGATGTCCCACAAGCCATTATCTCAAATAATGGGACACCCTTCAAGAATCAGGAGGTTCAGGACTTGTGTGAGAAATTCAAAATTCAGCATCGCTTCTGCACCCTGTATTATCCCCAAGGCAATGGCCAAGTAGAAGCCATGAACAAAACCATCCTCAAAATCCTCAAGAAAACAGTCAATGACGCAGGTCGTGACTGGCACTTGCAGCTTAATCCTGCCCTCTGGGCTTATCAAACCAGCATCCGCACACCCATTAGCGCCACCCCATTCTCCTTCATCTACGGATCAAAGGTTGTACTCCCAATTGAGATCGAGCTCCCATCCCTCAGAATATCACTGCAAAATCTCATCACTGATGAAGAATATTGGGTTTCAAGACTAAACGAGCTAGAGTTACTAGATGAGAAAAGGATCAATGCTTTGAATCACTTACAAGTCTATCAAAATAGACTTAAACAAAGCTACAACAAGAGGACCAGAAGTAGGAATTTCCAAGTCAGAGAATTTGTCTTAAAAGAAAATCAGAAGAATGTCCCAAATCCCAGTAGCAAAGGCAAGTTTGAACCTAATTGGTTAGGACCTTTCATTATCACAGTAAGCTACAAATCAGGGGCATATCAGCTATCAACACCCAAAGGGGAACCTCTGTAGGAACCCATGAATAGCTCCCATCTCAAAAAGTTTTATGCCTAATTCTTTCAAGGTATAGAACCAAAAAATCCAAAAAATCAAAAAAAGTCCTGAAAAAAATGGTACTTCGATGAAAACCTGGCAAACAGGCATCTTGGTAACAACAAAAAAGCAAAAAAAAAAAAAGGATAAAAAATCGCCCTCTAGTGAAAACCACTTCAGTGGAACTTTGGGCAAGTACCTCAGTGAAAACCTGGAAAACAGGCGCTTATGTAAATAAGCACTTTCCATCCACGAGGACCTTTACCTTGTCTGCATTATCCCTCCATTTCGCTTCCATCATCCATCTCATCCATATTTCCATTCATCACTCATCCACTCGCATCTGCACCATAGCTTGGTCCTATGTTCGTATCATGATCCCTCCTAGTACTACTCGGCCCATTCTCAAGGTCAGTTTGTCCTGCCTTTATGGGAGTAGTCTATTGCATCATGTTGGGGGCATGTTCTCATTAGATTGGATTCGTGTATGGTCTTAAAGTCCTCAAAACATCATAAAATCAAAAAATCCAAAAACATCAGAAAATCCAAAATCCAAAAATCCAAAAACATTCAAAACATATCAAAATCCAAAAATAGGTCAAAAATTTATTCAAAAAGCCAAAAACAAGGTCGTCTTGTCGAACTACATCATCTCCGAAAGCTTGAACATAGGCAAGGTTGATCTTTGATCATCCCCCGAGACATTTAGGTTAGTCCTTTAGGAGTCCATCATAATAAACTGACATTTCATCATGTATATCTTCATCTATAAATTGGTCAAGTCGTCAGTCAAACTACATGGTCTCTACGTGTATAATGTAGGCAAGGCTAATCTATTGATAAGCCCCCGAGGCCCCTAGATAGGTCTTTAGGTTAGTCTTTGGTCAAAATCTCAAAAAATCCCAAAACATTGCAAAATCAAAAATCAAAACATTTGTAAAACCTTGAAAAATACCAAAAACAGCCTCAAAACATTGCAAAACTCCAAAAAAATCCAAATATTTGAAAAATCCATCTGCCATCTCACTTGCACCAATAAACATCATTCATAATAAACCGATCACATCCTCAACCTTTGGTGAAACAGTAGGAAACAAGTCTAGCAGTGTTAAAAGTAAATCCAAAAGAGTCAAGTCTCAAGTCTAAGTCAAGACGTAAACACGTTGGTCAAGTCTTTGTGTCGATAGTCCATCATCCAAATAGTCCCATATCAATCATCTGATAAGGTCATGTTGTAGGATGAATCCTTCCTACAAGGGGCATTATTTATCAAAAACAACACTTTGGATAGATGAAATGACATGCCGCCATCCACTAACATGTCCTAGGATGTATCCTTCCTACAATGGGCATTATCTTTTGGCAATAAGTTTCAGTTCTTATCCTTAAAAACACATTCCCTTTTGGTTAGCGGTATTGAATAACATCAACTTGTTTGTGTGCTTGGTATTTTTCTTTTGACTTATCTTATTGCGCTCAGTCCAAGGACCTCTCGATGATATCCGAACGAAGGATTTAGAGAGATAGGAATGGGGAAATGATCATTATCTTTTGTCTATTGTGCTTGTTGGACGTTCTTGTAAAATAACTTGGTGAATACTTGCTTTGTTAGATATGTATGGAGGATGTTTCAGATAGCTTGTTGACTATTGCATTGATTGGTTATACCTTTTTGTGTTTTGGTCCGAGATGTTTGAGACTTCTAAAGTGCATCCTAGCAAGGTTTCCATATGTCAGGTGTGAACAAGAATACTCCTATCTATTTTTCGAGTCAAATTCCATCACACTAAGTACAACGCCATCCTGGTCCTTTATACCTTGATGCATCGTGCTTAGGTGTGTTATCAAACATAAAGTAAGTGACCCTTTGAAAATCCAAATCCTTGATAATAAAATCATCCATCTATCATCATCATTTCTCATCATCATTTCTCATCATTATCTCTCATAATGTTGGCTTGTTGGATCCTCTTGTCATCATCTAATTTCTTCATTTTCTGCACTAACATCACAGCATGAATAGTTAATCATCATCACCAATTCACCCATCATGCATCCATGTTGCATCCATCAATCATTTCACATACATTGCATTTGCATCATCTTCATAATATAGATTTGTTAGTCTAAGCATCTACATAAATCATCCATTACATAATCATAGCATATCACATCATCAATCTCATCCATCTTGCATCATATCATCATTTAAGTTGTTTAGGATAATATAGATTTGTTATTCTAAGCATCTTAAAATCAGCTCATTTGCATCATCATCCATAACCACCCATTTTGAACCTCTTTATCATGAGATCGACCCTCAAATCTAATCTTTTCACTCGATCCCTCGAGGGGGCAATGTACTAGTGTACTTCTTTCTACTAGAGCATCCAAAAAATCAGATTTTTTTGAATTTTGATCGTAGCAAGTTATTCTTTGAACCAACGCAACAAGTACATTGCTTCAAAGAGGGGCAAAATGTAGACACGTCAAATTTGCATTATGCATATTCATCTGCTCAATAAATAAATCAAATGCATCACATCCATTCACCTGGTAAATTGGGTTCTTATCATTTAAATAAATCAAAGGCTCACATAATAGTTTAATTAAATAAATCATACTTTATTTAATTAAAATCTCAAAAATGCATCTTCCATCCTTTTTTGATTTAAATAAATCAGATATTTAAGTCCTAAAAGTCAAAATCATCTAAGCACCATTAAATCAACATAATCATCATTAATTTAAGCTAACCATGATTAAATGCTAATCTCATCCCACTTGCATTCTCTAGATATCTCCACTTGCACAATAAATCAATTTTATTGATTTACTAAAAAACCCTCATTTTCCCTCAACATGACAAGTCCAACATTGCATTTATTGCTGTTTTTCTTGTCCCCCTCTCAAAATTTATTGCAAAATTTGAATTCAAATTCTCCCTCTCATGGGCACTCTTCCCAAATCTTGCACAACCATTGACCACTCACCACTTGACAAGTGTCCTCTTCTCATTGGAGGATCTTCAGTCCCACATTCACCATCTTGGCCAATCTATCATCAAGAAAATCTATAAAAGAAGGCCTTCATTCTCATTCATGGATCCACAACTTTTTGGCAAGGTTACTCTCTTGATTTGAGAACTCATCTTGCTCATCATCTCCATTTGCATTTCATCATCTTGAGCTTTGATCAAGGATTGGGAAAGGGTCACTAGCACATGTGACACCAATCCACTATGAAATAGGTAATTGTAGTTGTTTTCATAATGCTTATAGCTTTCTTTTATCCTTTGTTGCATTTTTTAAGCATTTGCAAGGTATTTCATAGGAGTTTACTTTGGTAGATTTGTAAAATGCTAACCCTTGTATCAAGTTTAGTGCTTTTGTAGATTTTCAAAAAAGTATGCTCACACATCTCATCTTGTAACTTTACCATTTATTTTGATGATGTTTCCTCTTAAATATTGAGGACGCTTATCTAGTAGATGATTTAACTCATCTTTGCATCAAAAGCATTGTAGTAATTTACCAAGCATACATGATCATTTAAGTGTAAATGAGGAGGCAATCTTTTTCTAGCCTTTTGGAACCTTGTATTAAATTCATTAATGGATTCATTGGACCCATTCACAATATTGTTGAATTGATTCAATAGAAAACTTGAATCAGTCTTATCACCATATTGTTCTCTAAAAAACCTTATGAACTCTTCCCAATAGCCAATGCTCTCAGTAGGTAAACTTCTATACCATTCTCTGGCATCCTCAACAAGAGACTGCATGAATAATTTCATCATGAGATCTTCTTCTTTTACCTCAAAGTCATCCATAACGTTAGTGAATGATTTGAGGTGGTCTTCACCACTTAGAGCATTATTTCCAGAGAATTTTACTATAGCAAGCCTAAAATATTTAGGGAATGGATTCGGATAGCCAGGTATTCCAGTGAACCATAACTATTAGTATTTGTCTACTTCAAGTGGTCTCCTAGTATGTGTATCTGTATGATCATCTATGTGTTCATCATTCTTCCTACTATCAGAGTAGCTACCATGCCTTTCATTACCAATTTCACCATCACCTCCTTCTTTCCTACCTCCTTCATTATCTTCAAAGTGAGACTTATCATTCTTATTTCCTCCTCCACCACCATTTCCATGATTTCCACTACCACTTCCCCTAGGGGTATGTCCATAAGATTTCCTTTTCTACAACTCACTATTAGTATGTCCAGAACTGGAGGCTTCTGGTATGTGAGCGGTCATTTGAAGGAATGTAATATTTCTAACCACTTCAATATTAGAGCCTATTATTTCAACTTTTTAAAAATCTTCTCTCATATTTTCACCTTCCAACTGTAACCTTAGTATCTCAGGATTTGGAGGTATGTCAGATGGGGTTGGATCAATTTTGGCTTTATTTGTGGGGATTTTAGTAAATGAAGCATTTATTTTATCATTGGTTTTGAATGTAGTTTTCTTGGGTGGGTCAACAGGTCTCTTCCCATGATCTACAAATGATGCTTTCTTAGTAATAAAAGGAGGATCTGAGGCTTTAGTGGTCAAGATAGATGTAGTATAAGTATCAGTAGTTGAAGCTCCCATTGTGACTATTTCTCCAGGAATATCATCAGTCATCTTAAAAATATTTTCCTTAGAGGTTCTACACCTTGCAGCTTCCTCTCTCATCTTCTCCAAATTTCTCCTTCTAGCATCTCTCTCAAGTTGCTTAGCTCTAATCCTATCTTCCTTTTCTTTCAAATCTTTCTTTCTTCATTCTTCTTTCTTCTTTCTTCTTATTTCAGGAGTCTTAACTCTTCTTCTTTAATGGATTTCATGTTATCATCTATATCTTCCTCATTTTCCAGAATATCTCCATGTTCACTTGGGGCGGGAGTAAAGTAAGGTTGGTCAGTGGGAGCTTCCTCTAGAGAAAATTGGACTGGCATATCAAGGGATTTACCTTGTGGCTTAAAATTCTTTGCATTGAAAATGGACCCAATTCTCAGGGTTGAGGACTCATATAATTTCTTATTCTTTCCCAAAAACTCCCACCTATCCTCCTCTCTTGAAACATTTCTCTCAGTATCAAAAACTTCTTCTACTAGAAAACTTCCCTGGTCTATCTTAGATTATTCAGCATTATGTCCTTCTTCATGGACATTTGCACTACTTATATCAACATGAAAAGTAGGAGATATATCAGGATGGAAATAAATAGACTTACTTGATTTAGAGTGTTTCCTGACCCATTCAGGTTGCTTTTCCTTTGTAGGTTTAGATTCTTCCTTCTACCCAGGATGATTCTTTGCATAACTTCTATTCTTCCTCATAATGTCAAGTACTGCAAAATATTTTTTGTTGTTTTCTTCTGGGGAGTTAATCTTCACACTGGTACTAGAGAACTCAAAGTTTCCACCTAGGATACTGGGAAACAAAAAGGATACTGGGAAACAAAAAGTGATTGCACTTTGATTTTGTACTTGTTACTCTAGAAAAGATTTTGAACATTACCTTATAGATAGTGGAAAAATGAAATAATACCTAACACATAAGACCTAGTATGATGGGACTAATGCAATAAACTTAAAACCGATTATTCCTTAAACAACAAGGAATATTCACAATGAACAACTAACTCTAGATGTACCTAATTTGAAGTGAGAGACATTTGGAATTTTGTTTTAGGTTGGATTTTATGATATCTTTGTAATTTTGATTTCAAACTGGCATGAAAATACTGAGTGGTGCAATTTCAAGACTACTTTCTCTCCTATGTGCTTGCTTTGAGTTTTGGATATATATAATCAAGGATTATTTTGTTCATCTCCATTGGTTTTTAGTGGGTGTGTGGTTTATTTCTTTCCTATTAATTCAAAGAATTAATATAAGTGCTTGAATGAAGTTGTAGATTCAGGTGAATTAAGTGTTAGGATACCAGTAAGAAGCAGTGTTCAAAATATTATGCTGAAATATTGTAATGCAGCATTTCAAAGCTTTATGTAATGTTAGTTTAAAGATTTTTATCAGATTATGTGGGTGATTAAGTTGACTTTTTTCCAATAAATGAAGCACTGGTATAAGTGGTTTGTTCATGCTATATTTTATTGGTTGATTCAACAACTGATGAATTTTTAATCAAATTTACTTGTTTATCTTTGTACATGCATGTGTTGAGTATTAATGAATCATATATCTCATGCTTAGTGTGTACAATTCCATAAAGGTAAGCCATACCTTTAAGGTATTATCTCTACTAAGAATATAAAGGACATTTATCTGTTCACTATGTGTTTGATACTTTGGCACATGAGTATCTGAAAGAACAATGTTGGGATCACCCTCCTAGGTTTAATAGATCTCGATGTGCAAGGGAGAAAGGTATATTTTATTCACTCTCCCATTCGTTGGCCATATCAACCCATTAAGTCTGAATATGAGAGAGTGGCTACTCTTTAGGACTCATTACATTTTTTTATTTGGGAACCAATAGATTGGTGACTCTACTAGGGACTAGCTAAGTCCAAAAGTCTCTAAGTTTAGATCAGGTACATTAAGAGTCAGTTGTTTGTTGTGAATATTCCTTGTTGCTTAAGGAATAATCGGTTTTAAGTTTACTGCATTAGTCCCATCATACTAGGTCTTATGTGTCAGGTATTATTTCATTATGCCACTATCGATAAGGTAATGTTCAAAATATTTTTTGGAGTAATAAGTACAAAAACAAAGTGCAATCACTTTTTGTTTCCCAGTATCCTAGGTAGTGACTTTGAGTTCTCGAGTACCAGTTTGAAGATTAAATCTCCAAAAGAAAAGAAGAAAAAAGATTTTGCAGTACTTCACATTATGAGGAAGACTAGAAGCTATGAGAAGAAGAATCTTGAACTGAATGTAGAATCTAAACTTACAAAGGAAAAGCAAGCTGAATGGGTCGGGATACACTCTAAATCAAGTAAGTGTGTTGATTTCCATTTTGATATATCTCCTACTTTTCATGTTGATATAAGTAGTGAAAAATTCCATGGACATAATGTTCAAGAATCTAGGATAGACCAGGGAAGTTTTCCAGTAGAAGAAGTTTTTGATACTCAGAGAAATGTTTCAAGAAAGGAGGATAGGTGGGAGTTTCGGGGAAAGAATAATAAATTCTCTGAGTCCTCAACCTCGAGAATTGGGTCCATTTTCAATGGAAAGATTTTTAATCCATGAGGTAAATCCCTTGATGAGCTAGTCCAATTTTCTTTTGAGGAAGATCCCACTGACCAACCTTACTTTACTCCTACCCCAAGTGAACATGGAGATATTCTGGAAAATGAGGAAGATATAGATAATGACATGAAATCCATTGAAGAAGAAGAGTTAAGACTCCAAGAACAAGAAGAAAGAAGAAATAAAGATTTGAAAGAAAAGGAAGATAGGATTAGAGCTAAGCAACTTGAGAGATGCTAGAAGGAGAAATTTGGAGAAGATGAGAGAGGAAGCCACAAGGCATAGAACCTCTGAGGAAAATATTTCTTATATGACTAATGATATTCCTGGAGCAACAATCACAATGGGAGCTTCAGGTACTAGTACTTATACTACACCTATCTCGACCACTAAACCATCAAATCCTCTTGTTATTACTAAAAAAGCATCATTTGTAGATCATGGCAAGAGACCTATTGACCCAACAAAGAAAACTACATTCAAAACCAATGATAAAACCAATACTTCATTTACTGAAATCCCCACAAATAAATTCAAAATTGATCCAACCCCATCTGACATAGCTCAGAATCTTGAGATACTAAGGTTGTAATTGGATGGTGAAAAGCTGAGAGAAGATTTTAAAAAAGCTAAAATAGTAGCCTCTAATGTTGAAGTGGTTAGAAAGATTGCATTCCTTGAAATGACCACTCACATACTAGAAGCCTCGAGTTCTAGACATACTGATAGTGAGTTGAAGAAAAGGGAATCTGATGGATAGACCCCTGGGGGAAGTGGTGGTGGAAATCATGTAAATGGTAGTGGAGGAAGAAATAAGAATGATAAGTCTCACTTCAAAGATAATGAAGGAGGTAGGAAAGAATGAGGTGATGGTGAAAGTGGTAACGAAAGGGATGGTAGCTACTCTGATAGAAAGGAGGATGATGAATACAGAGATGATCATAGGGATATACATACTAGGAGGCCACTCCAAGTATAAAAATACCAACAGTTATGATTCACTGGAATACCCGGCTATCCCAATCCATTCCCTAAAGATTTTAGGCTTGCTCTAGTAAAATTCTCTGGAAATAATGCTCTAAGTGGAAAAGACCACCCCAAATCTTTATGTCATGATGAAATTATTCATGCAATCTCTTGTTGAGGA
>VDFB02273220.1:195023-260077 GCA_007258455.2 Sequoia sempervirens | reverse complement strand
TTTTAAGGATTGGGCTAGATTCTCCTCATTCTTCTTCCTTTCTTCAATCTCCTTAGTTAGCTTCATTGCCACATATTCCATTTCAAGCTTCAAATTAGCATTGTCTCTAGCAAGTTTTTACATTCTTCAGTTATCTCTTTTAGGGTCTGATTTAGGTGAACATCTTCCAAAATTTTATTCTCTTTCTACTTCAGTTGATCACAAGGTTCCTTCCTCTTTTCTCTTGACTCATTGATTTTATCCTTCAATGATTGAATGAATTTCTCAACATCCACAAGATTTTCTTTTAATTCCATGACTTTTTCTTTAGACTTATCAGGATCACCAAGTGCCACC
This sequence comes from Sequoia sempervirens, assembly GCA_007258455.2. Taxonomy (NCBI): domain Eukaryota; kingdom Viridiplantae; phylum Streptophyta; class Pinopsida; order Cupressales; family Cupressaceae; genus Sequoia; species Sequoia sempervirens. The sequence goes on along the minus strand of VDFB02273220.1, from coordinate 259,741 downwards.
ATAAGCTGCTGTTGAATACCACCAGAGTCCATTGTATTCCAAGATCCACCTCAAGCTGTTAAACTTCTACAAAGGAATTGTACTCTGATACCAATTGTTGGACTCAAGAAACATTGAGAGGAGGGGTGAATTAGTGTTCAAAAAATTCAACTTTCAATTCAGATCTTAAACCATTTACTACACATAAACAAAAATAAAGATGCAAGAGCATGAACAAGATGATGAAAACACCATAACACCAATATTTTTACGTGGAAACCCTATTAGGGGAAAAACCACGATGGAGATTAGTCCACAATTTATACTTTGTTAAAAGTATGAATAAAAGGGAATGCACTTGGATTTAGGCACACTACCTAGAGCTCACTGCTCAAATTAATGAAGGCTCACTATTGTACAAAGTGTTTGTGATTACAAAAAAAATTGAACTGAGAAGATAACATCTACAAATGCCTAGATTCGGTTCCAATGAAGCACATTAAATAGATTTTGGACCTTCTGCCCAATTCATACTTTTTCTCTGCTCTGCTGCACAAAAACTCTTATGTTGCACAAACAAAATTCACTCAACAAATCTTCTGATATTTGTTCACACACATCTGCTCTACCCTTTTTGCACACTTACACTTCGTACATCAATTTTCCACACTTCAAAATGATTTATCAATCTCATATATATATTCGCTAACAAATATTTTAATCACTTAAGTCGGCTTTAACAAAACATGAAATATTCTCCAATAGTCAACTCAAATCATGAGAAATTTTAATGTGTACCCTCACAAGTCGGCTAAGACATGGTTGGGACCCAAAACAATATTCTCAAACTTAAAGACAATTAAACAACTAATCCTTATGCAATCGCGACACGCTACATTCATTGGGTCGGCTACAATGACTAAATAAACAAAAAATCATTCCACCGAATCTCCTAACTCGTACATCGATTACTGCAACACCACAAAACTTACCAATAAGGTAACAAACATGCTTAGAAAAATTTCTTGGGGATCCACAACACAAAATGATGATCCAATGAAGCATACATATCGACTAACTGACCGGATACCCTATTCTTCATGCTTTCTATCGGTAACACATTGTCTTCTACATTTCTAGCTGGTATAAGTAGATCCTGATCTGCAGACCAAGATAATGACTTCAATTGCCATAAATGACAACACTAGAAGCCATAAACAATCTCCCCAAGCCATATGCCAACAAGAATACGCAGAGGAATTTCACAAGGTTCTGATTCAGATAGGACATTCTGAGGAAAATAAAGAGAAAGTTGCCCGTTATATTAACGGGTTGAAGCCACACATACAGGAAGAATTGGCACTAGTAAGAATGACCACCATTGAGGATGCTTATTAGTTTTCTCTAAAGGTTGAAGAATGACTAAACAAGAGGTTTGAGAACAAACAATGAGGTGGAGGTCATGGAGGAAAGACCGGTGGACAGTCATATGGAGGTCGAAATGAAGATCAAAAGAAGGGTGAAGGCTCCAGTAGTAGCCAAAACCAAAAAGGAGATAACACCTACCATCCTTGTGATCAGAATGATGGAGACCAAAGAGGAAGGGGAAGATATGAATGAGGACCGAGAAGAGGAGGCTTATGTGGAACATGTTTCTAGTGTGGAGAAGACGAACATAGAGCCTATGAGTGTCCTCAACATCAAGGAAAGACAAATAGAAAACCTAAGGGTAATGCATGAGTTTCACATGTAGATGAAGATGTTGAGTCTTCCCATTCAGAGGATGCAGAAAGAGGAGAGATTCTTGTTACCAGAAGAGCCTTGTTGAATGAGGAGAATGAAACAACTCAAAGGAAAAATTTGCTTCGCACCAGATGTAAGTGTGAAGGTAAAGTTTACAATGTTATTATTGATGGAGGTAGTATTGATAACCTTGTCTTAGGATAAATGGTTAGTAAGTTGCAGTTGGAGAGAAGAAGGTATCCGAACCCATACTGGATTGCTTGGTTGTAGAAGGACCATAAAGCCTTGGTAAATGAACAATGTCTAGTAAAGTTTAAGATTGAAGATTACCATGATAAAGTATTGTGTGATTATTATGCCTATGGATGTTTGTCATATGTTGTTAGGTAGACTATGGCAGTTTGATTGACAAGCAATGCATGATGGACATGCCAACACCTATTCTTTAACAAAGGATGGGGTTCCTCTTAAGTTGAAGCCTTGGAAAGAGGTAGATGAAAAGGTATGCAGTAATGCAAGAATTTGTTTGGTTGATGGAAGAAAGTTCCTAGAAGGTATGACACATGAGAATATGTGTTTTTCATTGATCCTTGGATTTGATAAAGAAGATACTACTGAGGTATCGGTAGAGGTTTCAATTTTTTTGAATGAGTTTCAAGCTATTATTTTTGATAATGTAGCTAAAGGTTTACCTCCCATAAGAAAGATTAGTCATCTGAGGGACCTAATTCCTGGAGCCAGTTTTCCAAATAAGGCAGCTCATCGTATGAATCCAACAGAGTGTGAAGAGTTCAATAGACAAGTGCAATAGTTGTTGTGGAAATGATTGATTTGAGAGATTTTAAGTCTATGTGCAGTACCTGCAGTACTAGCACCAAAGAAGGATGGGGAATGGCAAATGTGTAAAGATTCTAGAACCATCAACAAAATCACCATCAAGTACAGATTCCCCTTGCCAAGGATGGATGACATTATGTATTGTTTGAGTCGAGCTAAGTACTTCACGAAGATCGATTTGAAGAGCGGATATCACTAGATCTAGATTAGAGAAGGAGATGAATGGAAGACAACCTTCAAAACCAAGGAGGGCTTGTACGAATGGTTAGTCATGCCTTTTTGGCTAACCAATGCATTTAGCACATTTATGCAGCTTATGAATGAGGTATTAAAAGACTTTTTAGGAAAAATTGTTATTGTTTATTTAGATGATATTATAATTTTTAGTAAGACATTGGAGGAGCACCTGATGCATATCTAGAAAGTATTTGAGAAGCTAAGGGAGGATAAGTTGTTGATTAATTTGAAGAAATGTAGTTTTGTGAAGAGAGAGTTGGTGTATCTAGGATTTGTTTTCTCACCAGATGGTCTCAAAATGGATCTGAAGAAGGTGAGAGCTATCATTGAATGACCTACCCCAAGGAGTGTTACAGAGGTAAGATCATTTCATAGTCTAGCACGTATTTATAAAAAGTTTATTAAGAGTTTTAGTAGTATTTGTGCACCTCTAATTGAAGCAATGAGAAGGGATAGAAAAGAGTTTAAGTGGACTATAGGAGCAGCCAAAAGTTTTGATTTGTTGAAGAAGAAAGTTACAGAGCAACCTATTTTGGCCCTTCCAGATTTCAATAAGGTCTTTCAAGTAGATTGTGATGCTAGTGGCATTGCTATAGGAGTTGTTTTGAGTCAAGATGGTAAGACTGTTGCCTATTTTAGTGAGAAGTTAAATGATGCTAAGAAGAAATATTTTGTCTAAGATCAAGAGTTTTATGCTATAGTTCAGGCTTTGAAGAAATGGAGACACTATTTGTTTCCAAAAAAAATTGTTTTATATACTGATCACCAGGCTTTGCAGTATCTCAATAGTCAAGGAAAGTTGAATCAAAGGCACATAAAAAGGGTTGAGTTTTTGCAGAGTTATACTTTTGTTTTGAAGCACTGGAGTGGAAGGTCAAACAGAGTTGCAAATGCCTTAAGTAGAAGGAAAAATTTGTTGATAGAGATGAATATAGAGGTTGTTGGGTTCAATGAACTCAAGAGTTTGTATCGAGAAGATCCAGACTTTGCAAAAGCTTGGAAGGATTGTTTGGAACCTATTACATTGGATAGGACGAGATGGTTGGATTTCTTAATCCAAGATGGGATGTTGTTTAAAGGAAGCTAACTGTGCATTCCAAGGATTTCTATGAGAGAGAATCTAATCAAGGAAAAACATAGTGGAGGATTGGCTGGATATTTTGGTCAAGATAAGACCATTGCTCTTGTCAGTGAGAATTATTATTGGCCACAATTACAACAAGAGGTGAAGAATTTTGTACAAAGTTGTAGAGTATGTCAGATGGCGAAAGGAACAAGTTAGAATACTAGATTGTATAAGCCATTACCTGTACTTGAGAGGCCATGGGAGGATATTAGCATGGATTTTGTTCTTGGCTTACCAAGGAAACAAAAGGGCATGATTCCATATTCGTAGTAGTGGATAGATTTTCAAAGATGACACATTTCATTCTGTGTCATAAGACTAGTGATGATGTTCATGTTGCAGAGTTGTTTTTCAAAGAGGTGGTGAGACTACATGGTCTACCAAAGAGTATAGTCTTGGACAGAGATACCAAATTTTTTGGTTATTTCTGGAGGACATTATGGAAGAAACTGAAGACATGTTTGAAGTTTAGTTCTACACACCATCCACAGAATGATGGACAAACATAGGTGGTGAATAGGAGTTTGGGAAACTTGCTAAGATGCTTAGTTGGAGATAATCCCAAGGGGTGGGATTTGATCATACGACAGGCGAAATTTGCTTCCAACAATTATGTCAATAGGAGCACTGGTAAATCACCATTCCAGATTATATATGGGAGTAGTCCAAGAACTTATTTTTAACTAAGGAAGATGGATAAGGGGGAGAAGAGTAGTGCTGAGGCTGAAGATTTTGCTGAGCACCTGAAGAATCTACATGGAGAGGTGAAGAAACATATCAATAAAATGAACTCACAATATAAGGCTCTAGAAGATCAGAAAAGGAGGTATAAGGAGTTCCAAGTAGGAGATGAAGTCATGGTTCATTTTTGAAAGGAAATGTTTCTATTTGGTACATACAACAAGTTAAAGATGAAGAAGTTTGGACCATGCAAGATCCTGAAGAAGCATGATTCAGGAAATGCTTATGAGGTAGAGTTTCCTAGTGGAATAAACATTTCTCTTGTGTTCAACATTGCTGATTTGACAGAGTATCATGAAGGTGATGTAGAGGAGGGGTTGATACAATAATAGTGGAAAATTCTAGCACCTACTTCAAAGAAGGAAGAGATAGAATAAATCCTAGATAGCCATGCAGGTAGAAGCACAAGAGACATGAAATAAGCAGAGTACTTGGTGAAATGGAGAGGAAAGCCTGTTGAAGATTCATCATGGTTTTCTAAGGCTGAGGTTAACCTTCTTGGTTTCCCTCTAACTCCTAAGAAGTGACAGGGTCACTTCTTAAATTACCCTAGGTGTTTGATGCAGGATCATCCAACGATGCAGGGCAATCTTGCATCACCCAAAAAAAAATTTTAAATCTTTATTTTCTTTAGTTTGTTTTTAGTCCCATGATAGCACTTAGGGTTATACGACTGTTAGGTGTCAAAAATAACGGAACTCGAGCACTTACTATTTTTAACAAGTCGGCCAAAATAGGCTTATATGGATGTGAAAATTTACCCCAAGGAGTAGAGCTGAAAAAAATTTCCAGTCATGAAATAATCACCTCAATAGCCTGCATAGTTTGGGAGAAATTAAAGTTTTCGTCCCGAGAAATTTCTCCAATGTGGCTTCAAATTCAGATATAAACTTTTAGAGGCCCCAAAACAACTCAAAAAGTGGCCAAAATGGCCTACAATTGGTTTAAGTGTTGTAGAGCTCTTTGAGAGATTTCCAACGATATGCAACAATAGTGAATTGAACACCTGGATCAAAAGTTATGGCCCTGCGAAGTTGGTCCTTGAAAAAGTGAATTTCATAAAAATTTCTTCCTAGGCCAAAAATCAATTGGTGGGACATTTGGCATCAAAACAAAAAGGGGAAATTTGATCTTTCTAGAACATTCTAGGGTGGTTATTGGGGAAAATAAAAAGGGTTAAGTGGGGGTTGTAGAAGGTAGCCCTAATAGTGCAGATTTTGGCTCCAAATAGTAGATTTTCTTTTCAGATTTGATTTTGTTGTAATGAATCAAGTCCATGAGGTTGTAGCATGTAAGCTTTGAATCTGTAATTTTATTTTATGAAAATAAATGAAAGTGAATCATTTTTTTGTCTCGCATCTTCTGTGTTGGTGTCTGTTGTGATTTTTGTGGGTTTTGGGTGGTGTGGCCCTCATCAATCTTCAAGAGTTCTAGCTATAAAAATAACTCAAAAAATATGTTTTCAAATATGGTAGTACCTAAAAAATATCCTTAGGTGTCACATACATGTCAACAATATTTCTAAGTATTCAAATGGAGCAAAATATTAGAGATTTAAGAATTCAATGGTAACTTCAAATCTTCATGTATACTCTATCATGAAATTTTTGTGGGATCAATATTCACTTGCCAAAGCAATTCATAGAAGCCACACAATTCTCAATGAATAGAAGAATACATTAGTAATATTCACAGATGGGATTATAGGGGAATATTGTTGTACACTATACCTTAAGTAATTTTAATTTAAATGGATATTGCTTAATTTGATGAATAGATTATTTCCATGGGATGCTTTACTTCTTGGGTTGGGGTGAGGCAATAAATTTTATTTGTGCACTAAATTGTGAGTGAATATTATCGAGGCTTATAAAATTATATGATCTTTATATACTATAAGGAATTATTTTAAGGAATTTCCCTAATAGGAAATGTATAAATATAAAGGTTATGTTGTTCCTTCTACATATGTGGAAGCTTATAGGTAAGATTTGTGTGATATGTTCTAGTTTATAATCATAATTCAAATAACATGTCTTGATGTAATCAATTTCAATATTATAAAGCTCTTTTTATGTAATATTGATCTATTATGATAGTAAAAAAAATAAAAAGATGTGATTTGCAAACATCAATCAAAGTGGTTTTGGGTTCTAGTAGGGTTTTTGCTTGGCTTGCTTTGTAGGTCCTTGCTAGTGTCACTCTCTTTTTTGTGTCATCCTTGTTTCAAACTACACTTCAATGCAAGAGTCAACATTTATTTCCAATAATTTAAGATTTTTTCACCTTCGAGTGGTTTTTATTTTTAAAGATGGTCACCAATATTAGTGGCCCAATAATTGTTCATTGAGGTCACTATCTTGGAAACAGAAGAAAATGAAATGAAAGCACCCTTGTAGGTTCATATCAAAAGTAGTTCACAAAGTATATCACCTAACCCTAAGCTAGTTTAATTTTTTTGATATTTTGACAATGCATGCAAATGGCTTGAGAACTTTACACTTGTTGAGTGTTTTGTGGTTAGAATCCCTCTAATATCATTCTAACGAGCTTGATCAATCCCACTTGAGTCTCTCATGGGGTTCATTTGAAAATTATTCAAAACCTTACAAAGGGTTTCTTCCTTTTATGTTTCTTGGATGTTAGGTTTGCTAAGGTTATTTTTTAGCATGGCCTTTGGTATATTAACAAATATTTGATGTTCTTCTCCCTTTACACTCAAGAACTTTTGTATGAAGAGTGTTCCTTTTGAGTCCTTATTTGAGTCAAGGTCCCTAGTCTTTTTTTACCATTGTGACCTTATCTTGAATGCATTGTGGGATTTTTTGCAATGTTGTTCAGGTTGAAGAATAATGTTTTTTTCTTGCTTGTCCATGCAAAAGGGTTGTTTTGCGTTCAACCTATCTAAGGACCGCAAGGAATCCCTTAAAATAAAGATAGGAAACTAGTGCCTCTCCTAGAGGATCATATATCAACCTATCTAATTCTTGCTATATACCAATCCTCTAACCATAAAATTGGGGATTTCCCTCTAGTTACTCAATACCCAAAGCCAACTAAAAATCTTATTAGGGTTTCTCCTTCTCTAAAACATAAGGATACTCACGGCTACAAAATACTATAGTAATTTAACACATCAAAAAGGCCAACAACACCTAATGTAGCTCCTAACATTCTCCAAAATTTTTTTGGCTTTACCAACATATCTTCAAGGCTCAAGAACCTTCTCTTGAGCATGATAGAGCCCTTAAGCAATGCATAAGTATGGTCCCTTGTTGGCTATCCTTTTCTTAGCGAGTCATTTGTGACCAAATTCCACCAAGGCCAATCTTTGTGAAGTGGTTTTTACTATGAAAAATGATAGTTGTAGGATGTGATGGATTCACATGTTAGTTTTATAAGGCTTTGTGGGATATTATTGGTTGTTGCTTATTTAGGTCTATTTGGAAGCTTAAAATTCAAGTTCTTTAGGAAATATAATTAATAAAGGGAACAAATTCATCCATGTCTAGTGATCCTAATAATATTTGCAACTAAAGGCCAATCATGTTGTTGAATTTATCCTACAAGATATTGCCAAAGCCCTTGCCTTGAATCTACATCATATGCTCCTTCTCATCATTTTATTGAAGCATATTGGTTTCATTAAGAGTACATATATCTTGGAGAACATCATCATAGTCTAGGAAGGTATGGAATGGGCTCATCACACTCAACAACAAATCATTTACCAGTAAAATCAATTTTGGTAAAGCCTATGATCACATTGAATGGCCTTTCATTCTAGTTAGTCTTCAATCTCTTTGGTTTGGATCCAAGTTTCTCTACGTATTTCAAATGTTGTTTGTAGATGCTTATGCTTGTTGCAAAACCCTTGATGGCATTCATTGATAACTTTGATAAACTCCTAATATTTAAATATTTGAGTAGGGGCCCATCAAGGTTCCTCCACATTTATAGGCCCTATAACAATATGTACGTTTTGGGTTGCCAATTTCAAGGTTCTCTTTTGGTGATCATTCAATCCTAAAGAATAACTCATGTGGTTGATCCCACAATAGTGTGCTCTACTTATGGGACATCCTAGCTTTTGTCTAAAATCAAATACATTTTAGAATTATAAATAATTAAAGTTTAAGGGGTTTGATTGAAGGGTGTTAGATTAAATCCTCTTGGACAAAACTCCTCATGGTTTAAATCAAACCCTTGATGAAGCCTACTTTGTAATGATCAAAATTCTTTAAAAAAAAAACATTTGTGGTATCAAATGAAGTCATTTGGATTATTTGTTAAGTATGTATCCCTTAGCATTGAATTTATAAAAATTATAATATATATTATGTTTTCTTTGATATAATCTTATTTTTCCAATTTATAATGAATATAGATTTATTATGAAAAACAATGACCTCTATTCAAGAGACTAGGAAAAATAATTAACATTGTTAGAAAATATCAAAAAATACACTACGATGTACATAGATTTTATGTTTCAATGAAAAGGATTTCTTTTTTTAACAAATATACTAAGAGAAATAAGTTACAAAATAATATAGATCTAAAAAAAAATAGTACTAATTCAAAAATTAATAATAAATAACATATTTAATTAAAAAACGAAAAAATATCCATACACTAGATGTTGGACCTAATGATATAGTTCCAATAGATCATTAAAAAAAATTGTAGTGAAATTTATGCATTATGGAATAACATCACTCAATGAAAAATAATAGAAATTTTTTTCAATAATTGAAAAATAAAAGAAAAAAAGTAATATAAATAGTTCTGTAAAAGAAAATTTATATTTTTTTATCTCAAATATACATAAAAATTTCACAATTCATTAGTTTGCATTCTCATTAAATTCTTGACTATTTTTTCCCTATAATTAACATATATTGAAAATGTTGATTTTGAACCATCCAATTAGGCCAAAAGGTGGGTTTCACTATTGTGGGATCACCCATGATTTTCAAATAGAAAAAAATATCTTTGTATCATGGATCATTCTTCAAGGATTAGTAAAATGATGTTGAATTAGAACTTACTTGATGCACATTAGTTGCATTTAGGTTTGTATTAGCCATTAGCTTGGTAAGGCCTTGATCTCTAACCAAATTTGTAATCTACAAATCCATGTCATATTTTTGGAACAAATTGATCCATCTACATCATTTCCTAAATCTTCTTGTTGGATGAAGATATCCCTTACAAAAATTTGAGATACACAAGTAGTGATTCTAGCTCCTATGAGATAAGGCCTAAAGTTTTTAACAACCTTAACAAGAGCATAAGTATGTTTTTCCATGATGGAGTAGTTTAGCTTAGAATTTTGCAATAATTTGCTAAAGAAGATGATTGGCTATTCATATCCATTAATAATTTTTTGAATAGTAGTACAATAGGAAGCAAAAGAAAATAATTGAAAAGACATGGAGTAATCAAGGCTTGTCGATACCAATGCCTTTTTTAACACATCCTTAAATTTCATGAAATAATTAGTTGATTCCTTATCCCAACTAGTTGATTGCATTTTTTTGAGAAATTTTAAAATAGCCTTCATTTTCTTAGCAAAGTTAGGAGTAAACCTCCTAGTAAAGTTAATCTCTCCAGTGAATGAATACATTGCATTAACTATTTTTGGTTGAGGGATGAGGTCTATTGATTTATCTCTTTTAGGGTCAATCCTCACTCCTTCCTAAGATATTATATGCCCAAGGAGCTTGATATCTTCCCCACCAAATAGACACTTCTTGAGATTTAAGGAAATCTCGTATTCCAAGAATCATTAAAAAATAAATTCTAAGTATTGTAAATATCTCTTATCCTTGAAATTTGTACTTAAATCATCTTGGTGGACAACCATGATCTCATTTATCAAACTAGAAAACACTACATCCATTGTCCTTTAGAAAGTTACTTACATTTTTAAGTTCACAAGGCATCCTCACATAGACAAACGTATACTATGGAGTTTTTAATCTTGTTTTGTAGCACTCAAATTATTTAACAATAAATTGATTGTAATTTGAGAATCGATCTATCATAGGGATTAACCTTATTAACCTCTACCACAATTGATCCATGCTAGGAAATGGGTAGTTGTCCTTAAGAGACTTGATGTTCAAATTTCTAAAATCTAAAAAACCTTGTTTTCATTTTTCTTTATCACTAGGAAAAGGTTGGATACCCACTTTGAATACTTGAATGACTTGATTATACCACTCTCTTTTAGCTTCATCAATTATTCTACATTTGAGGGGCCAATTTGGCGTTGATGATTCTTCACTTCTACCACAATGACCTTGTTCCAAGATTCAAGGGAATAATATGTTGTAGAAGTCTTTCCTACAGGCTTTAAACTAATCATATAACCATGAAAAGGATTTCTTCAATTTATTAATTGTGTGATTATCATTTTCTTCCCTATTGGATTTATCCTTTTACTGATGTAGATCATCTTAGGATGTTTTAGTTCCTAGGTTCACACCTACGTCATCATCATCAACTATCTTGCCCCATATTTTGTAGTAGTCAACATTGTCAAACATTCTTTAAAGATCCACAAGACCCCTTGGGATGGTATTGGTTTTGATTTGAATGATCTCATTTTCAAAGAGAGCTTCCTTTTCATCTTTAATATCTACCATAAAATGTTAATCTACAAGAGAATTTTTAAAATTACTAACATAATTTAAAAAATCATAATTTTGTTGTCATTGTTGAACACTTGAATACTATATATGTAACTAGGAATAAATGGCTTAATGAGAATATCCACACTATATATGCAATGGTTTGATGTCAAAGAAGCATCAAAATTTGATACCATGACAACAAGGACAACAATCAAAATGGCTTAATGAGAATATCCACACTATATATGCAATGGTTTGATGTCAAAGAAGCATCAAAATTTGATACCATGACAACAAGGACAACAATTATAGCATTTTTAGTGATATCTAGCCACTTAATATCAAGATCATCAAACATTTCCATAAAATCCCACATAGCATTCCAATGTACATTTTCAATCTCTTCTCCTTGGCTACATATGAACTTCTTACTTGAGATATAACTAGTTTTGAATCACTATGAGAACTTAAGTATTTAATACATTAATTGGAGACTATTCTCAAACCAAGTAGTTGTTAGGAAAATAGTATCTCAACCTTGCAATTACACAAGGTGACTATTTATATTAAGTTTCATTTGAGCATGGATTGATGTAGAATTTTCCTTAAAGCTTTGGATTGGCTAAATAAGAATGCTTGTAAAGTTTCATTGTGAGATCATGTTTGGATTTGAAAACATTAAAGTATTTATTTTTCAAAATTTCAAAGTCCATTTTGAAGGCCTTAGGTGAATTTTTTGGGCCTAAAAGTGGTCATAACTGGCATATCAAGTTATAATTTGATAGAGTGCTTCACGAGCTTTCAAACGGTTCATCAATCAGATACTCGAATCAAAAGTTATGGCCTCTGAAAGTGGGGTCTCTTGCGCTGGAGATGTAAAAATATGTTGGACACATAAATGAGTTGTAAATGGGGAGTTATATGTGGTGGTGTGTGTTTAGACACATCATAAGCATCTTTTATTTCAGATAAGGATGGGCGCCACTTTTTAGGTGGTTTTAGCTCATGGGTTTGTGATACCATTTGATAGTTTCATGTATTGTATCTTTTATATATTAGGTGCATGAGATGGAAGTTGTGTGTAAGATTTATATAGTTTTCGAGTTTTCTCTAAATCTTTGGTTGGCAATACTTGTGTGAGAAAAATTGCTTTGTAAGTATATTTTAATCTTGTTGATTTTTGAGTAATATATTGGGCACCTTTTGGAGTGGTTTTTCTCCTGGGTTCTCCCCATGCAAATCAGTATGTTGTGGTATGAATATTATTTATGTTTAAGTTTTTGTAACTATTTAGATCTGAATTTTTTTTGCATAACCCTCCTCTCAAGATTAGTATATGAAGTTTCTCCACTACCTTAGCTTCCTTGTACAGTAACAAGGACTCATATTTAGCTACATTGTTTGTGCAATAAAAATTGTCTAAATAAAGCTATAACTTGTGTCACTGGGTGACACCGAAATAATACTAGCACTTCATTTTCATGTATCTCATAATTAATTTTGTTGGCTATAAAATTATGTATTTGACCCTATCCACCTTTTATTGATAAATAATATGAGAAATCTTAGGTTGGGTCCCCTATGTTAATTATTATCTAAGGGTATTCACTCAAAGTGTTTTCATCATATATCATTCATAAAATTTGTTAAATGGTGTTATTTTGGTCAATGCCTTGTATTTTGACATTTCTTTAGATGATTTTGGGAAATTTTAAGATTCCATACTTGGTCATCCTAGCATGCATGTTAGACTTTCCATCCCTAGCATGTCTTTCCCCCCAACTCCCCTTTTCCCCTCTAAGCGCTTTCCTTAACTTTTGGGATTTTGAGTTTCATCCTCCATACATCTTTTCCTCAAAAGTCACCTTTTTTCCCAAAATAAAACTTTCCAAATTTTAGAGTTTTAGACTCAATCATCCTACTTATTAGACTTGTCATCCCTTAGTTGCATTTCCCCCTAACAAAAATTTTCCCCTCTAAGCCTCTTTTCCTTAAATTTCAAGATTTTGGGTTTGGTCCTCCATGCATCCTTTCCTCAAAATCCATATTTTTCCCCCAAAATACTTCTCGAATTTTAAAGTTTCAAACTTGGTCGTCCTAATATGTCTATCAAGCTTTTAATTCCCGCTTTTATCCTCAACTCCCTTATCCCCTCTAAGACCCTTTTGCTTAAATTTTGAGATTCTCTAGGCTTGGTGCTCTATGCATCTGTAGCATCGTAAATTTTCACCCTTGAAAATTTCACACTATGTTTTGCTCCCCCTAAATCAATTAGCTTAATTGAGTCCCTAATTTCCTAAATTATGCATTTTATAACCCATTTGTACCACTTTCCAAGAAATTGCAAGCATTGAACAAATGCAAGTAATTAATATTTTACCCCCGATACATTATGTCTTGGAAAATAGGACCAAGACCCATACACCCATGGGTGTATGGGTCCCCCTATTTTGTCGGGGACCAATTTTTAATATGTTGGAGTGGCCATTTTAACATTCAAATTCAAATTTCAAATATTGGCTACCGTGGTTTAATTCTCGAGAAAGAGAATCCCTAGTTATTGCATCTTTTTAAATCTAATGTAATATAAATTTTGGAGAGAAATAATTTTGATCAAGAGCACTATTGAGCAAGCCCAGAGCAAAATTTTAGAGTATTACTGCAGCAATTCAAGATCCTAACATCATGTCAAATCTTATGTGAGTTTATGTGTGTTCATGTTATCATTATTTTGTGAAGGCTAACACTTTTGTAGATCTCCAAAGCATTGAAGAAAATCAAGACCTTGAGGTGATGTGGATGACTTTAGTCCTTCAAGGAATTCATTGAAGGGTGGTGCTTTGCAGCAATTTTTCATCATTCCTTCCTTTCCATGATCATTTTACCATCGACATTGTCATTGTGGAAGTGGAAACACTTACATGGGTTTGACTGAGGAAAGCCCCTAAATGGCCCAACATTTTCCCTCTTTTAATGTGTAGATCTTAGGTCTGAAGAGGATCAAATAAAGATTGATTACAAATTGTTTATTCTTGCATTCAAATCCCTACATCTTGTCAAGACATAGAAACTCGCCTACAAAATCATCTGACAATATTTCAACAACTCTGCAACCAAAAATTAGAAGATTAGATATGTCATCAGAGGACCCCAAAGTAGAGTAGGAAACCCTGTCAAAGACCCATATGCCCCTAGGCATCCCAGTCCTCTTGTGCATGCTAGAACCAAATTTTTAAGACAGGTACATAGTCTCCTACACTTTCCAGATCTACCTGCAATTTACTGTTTCAGTCTATTAATTGTCGGGATCTTGCATTTTTCATATTAGGTAGTCTAAGTAGGTTAATAATAACAAATCATTTCCAGTCCATTTTCCAAGACTCAAAAGGATCAAATCTATGCTTGATTGACTCACCTTTATGGTTGGAAGTCAATCTATTTGCCTTGTTGATTTGTATCCTAATGAAACCCTAGGAAAAGGTGGATTTGACTTTAGGTTTTATACATTAATCTTAAGGACATCCTTTTCCCGCGTTTCAACATCCTTTCCTCAAAAGTCTCCTTTTTCTCCCAAAATCCAACTTTCCAAATTTTGGGATCTCAGACTTGTTCATTATGGCATGCTTGTTAGAATTTCCTTGCTTGATATGCTAATTCTCAAAATACTAATATTTAAACAAGAAACTTTATCTACCTCCTTGCACAATCTAGGATATCTTTAATGGTCTTGAAATGGACATTATTTGATATATGAAGGCTCCTAGACATCTCTTGGTATCTATAGCTCCTCCTTTGAGACATGAATGATGTACAAAAGCATATGTTTTCTGATGTAAATGACATGGTTTCAAGTGTATGGATGCGTGAATGTGATACAAGAAAACATGGGAGGCATGCACAATTACAAACAACCATATTTCTTTCTCCAAGATATCTTGATGGTGTTGAAAGATATTTTTTAGATTTACCAAAAGGAGAGGGAGGAGGGAGGATAAGAGGAGCAATTACAAATCTTGCAAGACGAAAATATTATAAGAAATATCAGGGTTTCTATTTCTATTTCTAGATAGTATTATTGTGAGGTTGTATTGTTGTGGATTTGTTTAAAACATATAATAGAATCAATATATCTTTGAAGAATGATTGTAACTAGAAAATTTAACATTATTGGAGCTTCTTTGAGATTTCTCTATGTATTGTCTTGATGGGTTCTTGATTTTTTTGTCAATTAGAAGGCCATAAAATCATTCCATTTTTTTGTAATATATCTTCACAAAATCAATAATAGACTCTTATAAAGTTTTGTAGCTTATGTTATTTATTCATTTGTATGTTTAGAACTTGTTTTATGTGTGTATTTGAACAAATATATTCTTTAGGTATATTTTGGTTAAGCTTTCCTATTTGGTTCTACTTGTTACATATTTTGAATAAACTCCATGCTCTGTGCCCAACTAGAAATAAGAACCAATCTATAATTTGTGCCCCATCCTAGTACTTCAATACACTAAAAATAAATTAAACATTGCTTTTAGTTGTGTTGTATTTTTAGCTTCCATGTATAAGTGCATAAAAATAATAGGGGTTGTTATATCCATATTTCAAACACTTTATCTAGTAATACTTTTTTGTTGTGTAAAGGTGCATAGCCTTGTATTTTCAAACCAACAAATAGGAACATTGTGAAAACAAAAATAGGGGTACACTATTTAGTGGGTATGGTTTGTAGCAAGGTCATTGTTCAATCCTTATAGTATCATATAATTCAACATCTTAGGGAAACCCCCCTTGTCTTGTAAAACTAAAAGTAAAGGAATTTCTACCTGCCTAAATAATGGGTCCTTAGCTTCCCATCTTAAATATAAGCTTTGTGGTATTCTTCCCAAAATTAGATACTCCTGACACCTCAAGACTATATAACTTTAGGGATTTGGTACCTACAACTTAGATCAACAAAAAATATGGTGTCATTGTTGGTGATGACATATTTAGATTGCCAACTTAAGAAGATATTAATAGATTAAGATTGATTGCAGATTCTACTAGTGAGAGGACCTAAAAAAATTAGTTGTGGTGGTTCTATCTACTCCAAGTATTTCCTCATTTTATGAGGTAATGACTCTACTATATTGAATCTTTTTTTATGCTATTGACCTATGTTTGCTTGGGATGCTACAAGTATTAATTCAATCTAGTTTAGAAGTAGATTAAGGTACACAAAGGTGTTAGTTCTTTCTCTCTTAGGCATGATTTTTTATGCAAATATATTTCTTCATGGAAAGAATGTAGCCTTGTTCTAGCATGTATAATACTTTGTAACCATGAGTCATTATGTTTCCTTTGAGAATGCATCATCTAAATGCACAAATGGTTGTGTAATTAAAATTAAAATTGTTAACCCTATTTCCTATTCCTATGACCCCTCTTATAATATTATTGCTATTGTTAACCATATATTCATGCTTGATCTTGATAATGGGTAGTCCCATAACCAATTTGTATTTGCAAGGGCCCAACATGTTACCACAAAAACATTTAATGATGAAAAATAAGGCTTCATTGTTGATATTAGTGAGTTGGATTCACATGTCTATGTCTTTGTCACTTCTTACCAAATTTTTTAATTCCTCAAAAGGTAGGATGGAGAATTATTTTTTCTTTCCCAATAGGTTTTTCGCTACCACTAACAGTCTCCCATGTGAGTGTAGGCTTGATAAAAATGTATGTATAGGAATGTATTGTGAGGCCTTCTATCTTGGTGTAGGTTTGCTTCCCCTCGATTATAAACCAAAAAAAATTAACATGATGTTAGAGTGAACCACTAGTGTTAAATAAAAACTTGCAATTGAAACTCGATCTCCCATTGTTGATAGGAATATGGCTATTCTTAATAGTCAAACTGGTGAGTCAACTCTAATATGCAATAGTGATAATATTGTTGAGGATGCAAGTAAGGAAGTTGAAGTGCAACAACAATTTTCATTTGATATCCTTTAATTTGTTGATTCTAAAGATGATAAGACTCTCACATTCCTTGTTATGTGTGAGAAAAATGAATATGAAGGTGTGTATGATTTAGTTGCTTTCAACCATGAATATTTTAATATGGAAAAAAAATAGAACTTGGTTTGGAGAAACTATATTTTTCTAGTACAAGGATTGCATTGAGGACAATTTTTTTGAGCTCATTAGTTGAGAATTCAAATTCTAAAGTTTTGTATTCTCAAATTGATCAATTTTTTAATTTGCAAGGTGGTGAAGAAGAACAAATTATTTATTTTCTTAGAAGTAATATTTTTGCAACATTTTGTGTTGAAGAATGTAAAATAGAGGGGTGATTTGAAAATTATGAGTCTTAACATGAAGTGCCTCAAAATCTTAGATTATATGCTAAAGTGAAGAATTAGATTGGAAGCATATTTATGGTTCAAATATGGAGAAATGCATCAACATTTCTTTGTATAGTTGGGTTGCAGGGTTTAGATGAACTAGAGAATTTATATGATTCAACCCAACTTGGAGTTTTATCTACACATGATGATTTTCAACTTGATGTTCAAGAATACATTCTTCCCCCTATTTATTTAAGTGTAGATCATGATGAGCTTCATGTTACCAAGGAGATCGTGGGTGCATTTTGTCATAAGTTTGAGCATGATAATGTCTCTTACTACTTGTGGTTTCCATGTTCATATAACATTATTTCCCTCTTCTAGCATGATGTCAAAAGCACTATCAATTTGCATGAACATGCATGCAAGAATCAATATTTATTGTAGCTTGAAAATGAATGCAATATTGGTTTGAGAGATGTTAGATATTTCAATAGGATCATCTTTGATAGAGGAAAGTATTTTGTAGAATCTTGTACATGGCCTTGTGTCATGTATCTTCTTTGCAAATTTATCATATAGCCATATCTCCCAATATCTATATGCCTTTCATGTCATTGGTTGTATGTAATTTTTTCTTGTTCATATCGTGTCTCATCATTTTTATATTTTCTTATTTATACCTTAGTGTTTTAGTGCAGTCATGACCTTGTTTTAATGATGAGGTGTGCTTGTCTCGATCTTATTTTTATTTTTTTGGGGTTTACTTCTAGATATCTAGATTATCGTTGGGCTTACAAGGGAAAAACATCCCCAACTAGAGCCAATGTTGGTATCTCATTTTCATGTTTCTCATCTTTATTTTATTTTTCTCTAAAGATGTGCATTTGACCTTATCCACCCTCTATTGATAGTTGATTTAAAATATCTCTTGTTAGCTCCCTTATGTTGAGTAGTTCTTTAATTTTACTCATTCAAAGTGAACTATCATCATATATCCTAACTGAAATTTGATAAAGGATACTTTTTTTATCAATGCCTTGTATTTTGGCATTTCTTGTGACGATTTTGAGCAATTGCAAAAAATTAGACTTAGTCATCTTGACATGTTTATTAGGATTGTCATCCTTCTCATGCCTTTCCCTCCAACTCCCATTTTCCCCTATGATCCCGTTTCCCTTAAATTTTTGAATTTTAGGTTTGGTCCCTCATGTATCCTTTCCTCAAAATTCACCTTTCCCCCAAAAAAATCCAACTTTCTAAATTTTAGAGTTTTAGACTTGTTTGTTGGACTTGTCATCCTTGGCATGCATTTCCCCCAACTCCACATTTCCCCTTGAAGCCCCTTTTCCTTAAATTTAAGATTTTGGGTTTGGTCCTCCATGCATCCTTTCCTCAAAAGTCATTTTCCCCCCAAATCCAACTTTCCAAATTTTAGAGTTTCAAACTTGGTCATCCCATCATGCCTAATAGACTTGTCATCTTTTGCATGCTTTTCCCTCCAAATCCCCTTTTCCCTTCTAAGACCATTTTCCTCAAAATTTTAGGATTCTAGATTTGGTTGTCCATACATTCTTTCATCAAAATTCACATTTTTTTTTCCCAAAATCCAGCTTTTCAGATTTTAGAATTTTGGACTTGGTCATCCTACATTGCCTATTGGAATTTCCTTTCCTCATATGAAAAGTCTTGAAACTATGATGTTCAAACAACAAAAGCATTACCTGCCTCCTTGCATGATCCAAAATTCCCTTAATGGTCTCAAAATGAACATGATTTGACATACGCAGGCTCCCAAATGCCTCTTGATACTTGTGGGCCCCTATGAAGCATGAATGTTGTACACAATCATATGGTTGTTGATGTAAATGGCATGGATTCAAGTGTATGGACAAGGAGGCCTAGACAATTACAAAAACCATGGTTCTTTCCTCAAGATATCTTGATGGTGTTGAAAGATATTTTTTAAATTTTCCAAAAGGAGATGGATGAGGGAGGAAAAAGTGTAGTTACAAAACCAACAAGAAGAAAATATTATAGAAAGACTTTGAGTTTCATTTTCTAGTTTAGGGTAGTATTATTTTGAGGTTGTATTGATGTGAATTTATTTAAAATATTTAATAGAGTTAGTTTAAATTTGAATAATAATTGTAGCTAGTTGATATGACATTTTCTTAGTGTCTCCAAGACTTCTCAGTGTATTTTCTTGATGGATTCTTGACTAGTTGGTTAGCTAAAAAGTCATAAAATTATCCTCAAAGATTTTGTAATGTATCTTATCAAGATCAATAAAGAAATATAAAAGTTTATTATTAGATTATTAAGTAAACTCTTATAAAGGTTTGTAACTACTATTATTTATTTATTTGCATGTGAAATACTCTATGTGTGTATTTGAATAAATATAATCTTCAACTATATCGTGGTTATATTATTTTATTTGGTTATAACTATTACATATTTTACATAAAATCTATGCTCTGTAACCAACTAGATATCTATAGGTATCAATTTTAAATTTGTTCCACATCTCATCACTTCAACACACTTCAAAAATGTAAACATTATATAAATTTTTAGCTGTGTTAATTTTTTAGTTTCCATGTATAAGTGTGTAATAAAAATAGGGGTTTTTATATCTATATTTTTAACACTTTATATGGTAATCCTTTCTTGCTGTATAAGAGTGCATAGTCTTTTTTTTTTCAAATCAACATATAGATACATTGTGACAACTAGAATAGAGGTATACTGTTGTCATACCTCCGAGATTACATCACAAAAATGAAATGTTGAAATACAAATAAATAAATAAAAATAAATAACAATATAAATATTAATGATTTAAATATTATTATTATAATCATTATAGTATAATACTATAAATATTAATATAAGAATATATATATTATACTACATGTAAATAATAAATAATATACATACAAATATAACACAATATAAACTAAGCATATGTAATTATATCTATAGCGATCCAAACCTAGGAGCAGCAAATATAATATAAACTCCAATGGTTGATTCATACCAAGCAGCAATTATATGTAAGACTAAAGACAACGATCACCACTAACAAATCGGCAATAACAATAAAGACAGACTTTAAGACAACGATGCATTAAAGGGAAGCGTTGCATTATTAAATATGCAAGATAAATAATAATATGCACTCAAATAAGATAATAAAATAGAATGTAATCAGATTTAAACCACAGATATATATAAATTGTGAATAAGGACATGAATATGAGAAACTTGAGTATAAGTATATTATTGCAAGAATATATAATTATAAATATATATATCTCTATTATATATTTATATATATTCATGTAAAATATAAATATATAAATTGTATAGGATTATACAATAATGATGCTTGCAATAATTATTAATCTTTATAGTCATTATTAAATTGAAACTAGTATGTTTGTTCCTCTTTAAGCGATATCTTCTAAATATTGAGAAAAGATGGATTAAGGAAGAAACATACAAATCAAGAAGAAGAAAGAAATCAGTTTTGTTCATCACAACAGATTCCTATTACCAAATATAAACATATATTCAGGTGTATTTTCTGCCAATCATTGTTTACATGTGTATGCATATTTCCATGGATAATAAAGTATGTTTAATGTATAATTTTTGATGATAAATATGTGTGAGTGTTTGAAGCCCACCTTGTGGGAAGGGCTTGGGGTGAAGTGGTAAGAGCGAAAAGATCCCACTTGCGACCTCCACCCAATCTCACAAGAAGGAAGGGCTTGATGTGAACTAGTAAGTGCCAAAAGAGCTCACTTGTGATTTCCGCTCAATCCCACACATTGGAAAATGTCTTTAGGGGGTTAAGACATTGATGGGGAAAGCAGATACAAACCGCCAAGGGGGGAGGGATGTGGTATACACCCTCTTAGGCTTGGTATGGAAATGGCTTCAAGCGGATCCATCATGTCCCTTATCCCAAAATCCTAATATGTTTGCATTATTCATAATCTATGAATGTGATGTAATTGTCTAAGTCTCATATATATATATATATATTTGTAGGATTCAAACCTAAGAATGCATTATTAAAGAAATATTTTAATTGGTAAGACAAATGCTAACCCTAGTTGTTGCAATTGGTGTTCGGTGGGAAAATTCTAGGGAAAATCAGGTGAGGGACATTACAATTGGTATCAGAGCGTGTTTGTGCCATCCTATGTACAAGCCAACTCTAATTAGAATTAACTATTCAACCTTCTTCTTAAGTAGACCAATAATGCATTTCCATATGTGTGTGCCTCCCAAGTGTATAATTTGTGACTTACATATATTCATGTGTATACCTTATGATCTACATGTATTCATGCGACTATATGTATACCTTGCAACTTGCATGTATTGATGAAAATACTTGTGACTTACATGTATTCATGTGTGTACTTTGTGAATTATTTGTATTCATTTGACTTATGTGGATTCATTTATGTGAATACTTTGTGACTTCCATGTGTATACTTAATGACTTACAAGCATTCTTGTGACTTATGTGTATTCATGTGTATACTTGGCGACTTCGTATACTTTGTGGCTTGCATGTATTAATATGAATTACGTGTATTCATGTGTATATTTTGTGACTCGTGTATTCACGAATTTACTTTTTGACTTATGTGTATTGATGTGTATACTTCATGCCTTATGTGCATACTTCATATCTTATATGTATTTATGCATGCTACATGTATTAAGTATATCTAGGTGTTGCTTCATTCCATATGTGCCTTCAACAAGATTACTCCATGTGTGTTTATAAATACTTTAAGCTTAAGAAACTATGAAAATGCTAAAACTTTGTTTGTAAAAAATGCTTCTTGAGTTGAGAAGCACTAAATGAATTAACTTACATTAAGTTGAATAATGAAGAGTTGTAACTATTGAAGTGAAAAGGTGTGACTCTCTCAAATTTTTGATAGAAAAGGAGAGCATTTCATCCATACCATCATTTGAAAATAGAACCTTAAGTAATTTTGCAAGAGACTTGAATTATGAAATGTGTGAAAATGTGACTCTTCAAAAAACTAGGACTCCCTCAACAATAAAATATAAAATGGGGGGATCACCCCCTTGTAAAGAAACCCTCAACGGGTAATGAATCTAATAATCAAGTAAAAGGTATCCATGAAGGGTGGTGAATCTTTCAAGTAATGAATATAAGGGATGAATTAATTCATTGGCATTCAATAAGCAATCATCACTCATCTATCCCTCAAGAAATCAAGCCATCAAAACGTCAAAAGATTTCCTAAAGCAAGAACAAAACTATTCTAAGGGTGATTTTTTTTAACAAGATTAAATATACAATCAAGTTCATACCACATATAATCTACAAAATTGATCTAGTGAACTTTACCTTTTGAACCAAATTCACCCATATATGTAATATCTAGAGTAGATCACCTCATCCAAAGTCTTCTTCTCCTAAGCTCTACTTCTTAATATTCATGAACCTAATACAAATCAAGCTACAACAAAATGATTACATAAGCCTATGCTAAGTTACATCATGGGTCCATAACCCACAAATCCCAGGATCATTCTCACCTTTCAACCTTGTGATAAATTGGTATGATTTATAAATCAGGTACTTTCCCAAGATTGAAAATAAATTTAGTACCAAACATGGAGATATGAAGAAGAAGATTGATAATCTCCAATTGAATTAGAAGGTGGAACACAAATTGGATAATAGGGTAAAAAAACATAAATTTAAGGCCCATTGTTGGATATGAATGTTAACTATTGTACATCTTTTTGATTAACTTGATCAATCCTGTAAATTTATACTTAAATATTAATTACTTATGGGAATGACAAATTTTTGACTAAAACACTATAAGCTCTTCATTAGAAACAAACTTGCTTGAATGTTTACCCAAAATGAAACATACTCTATCTAAGGGAAGTTAACATTCAAACATCTAGGTCCTGTACACAAATGCAAAAGTGATTTGGCACAAAGGAGTGGGATCTTGATATTCTTGCAATCCATTATGATTTTAGATTTTAATAGAAGGAAATGAAGAGTTTGTATCATTTCCTAGGATCCTTGCGGTGATGAAATGAGAGAAAACTTGTCTTAAGTAAAAAATCTTGCCAATTTCCAAAATATTGTTGGGGATATTGAGAAATAATAGCACATAAGACAATAAATTGTCCTCATACTTAGAAGATGGTATTAAACTTATTGATCATAAGTTGAGGTAAGTACTATAGGCTACTCTCCAAGAACATAGAATCAAAACATAACAAAATAATCATCACTTGGTTTATAATCTCCAATTCCTATCAGAGTATCACAACTGAAGCTAATATCATCACAAAAAGGGGAAGTATTTAAAGCTTAGTTTGTGATTGTTTGAGGGCAAGCAATCTTGGGCGAGTTGGACTGTCATGCCCTCGAAATTACATCACAAAAAAAGAGTGTTGAAATCCAAATAAATAAATAAATATATTAATGATTTCAATATTATTATTATAATCATTATAGTATAATACGATAAATATTAATATAAGAATAGATATATATTATAATACATGTAAATAATAAATAATATACACATAAATATAACACAATATAAAATAAGCATATGTAATTATATCTACATCAATCCAAATATGAGAGAAGCAAATATAATATAAACGCCAATGGTTGATTCATACCAAACAACGATTATGTGTAAGACTAAAGGCAACGATCACCACTAACGAATCAACAATAACAATAAAGTCAGACTTTAAGATAGTGATGCATTAAAGGGAATTGTTGCATTATAAAAGATCAATGAGTCACAAAAGGAAGCAATTATTGTTAATAAAGGGAGGAAACGATTAGGAAAGGATGTGTCATTATGAACAAATAGAGGTGACTCTTCCCCACCGTGGGAGGTATAAAGGAGAGATATGAATAAATAGGAAGGGGATATCATATGGAGATAACAAGAATAGGGGCGAGTAGATTAAGAAGGATATATCATTCAAAGATAAATATATAATATACACTTAGATAAGATAACATAATAGAATGTAATCGGATTTAAATCACAGATATATATAAACGGTGAATAAGGACAAGAATAGGAGAATTACTTGAGTATAGCAGCAAACATAATCAGATAAGTACATTATTGCAAGAATATATATATATATATATATATATATATATATATATATAAAATTAATATAAAATATAAATATAAATATATATATTGTATAGGATTATGCAATAATGATGCTTGCAGCAATTATTAATCCTTATAGTCATTATTCAATTGAAGGGCAAGTGGAGAAAGAGGGGGACCAAAAAGTGTCTAATCCATCTTTCTAAAAGTAAAAAGCCATAACGTGAGCACATTATAATGTGCTCGTGTTATGGCTTGGTGTGACCGAGCCTAAGGCTTGGTCACACCGAAGCTATAACGCACTCACATTACAATGTGATTGTGTTATGTAATGCTAAAAGAAAAAGAAAAACAACCTCATTTCATTTCATTTGACTGTGCTATTTTTCATTTGCGGCCTGCAAACCCATCCCAAGCACACTTGCATTATTGAAAGCCCAAATTTCATAGTTTCTCTGCCGATTCTCCACCAAAATGTCGCCACGTCAACGTGGAGCTCAAAGGAGTAAGTTCTTGTTTTTTTGTGAATTTCTTATTAAATAGGTGGATTTAATATGTTTTTTATGTTAATTTCTCCAACTTTTAGGAATTGATAATCCACCTCCTTCTCCTCATCAAAATCCTTCTTCACCTCATGCCCAAATACCTGTTGAACAACAATCCCAACAAACACCTACTACAATTCCTAAACATCCCCTTGGAACTCAACAAAATTTAATGGGAGAAATTGAAAATAAGAAAAAACAAATTGAGGAGTTAATTGTGAAGTTGAAAGATCTTGCAAGTTCAACCTCGCAAAGAACCATGCTTGCACAATCACTTGAATTTATGTTAACACATGTAAATTCAATTAGCAAGCAATCAAGTGGTTGGGAAAATAAGAGATAGGAGTATAAAGAATATTATGAAAATAAACTATAATACAAACAAGTTAGAAATGAAAAAATTACAAAATTTGACTTGTGTTCCCTTTTCACAAACCCACGAACAAATCAACCTCTACACCCTATAAGCAAGAGGTTCCCTATCCATTGGTGCAACCACCAAGGGATAAAGAACCATTTTTGGCAGAGGTGGTGGATGGATTTTGACCATCCTCCATGCAACAATAATGAGGTCTCACAATATTTCTTGAGGAAACTTTACTGCAAGCTTGACTTCAACAAAATCCCTAGCTATTTTGATATGTGGGACTTCTAGGGTAGAGATGGTGGGTCTGCATAGGATAGACTAGGGGCACATCTCGACCCACAATGGCTAATGAGATGAGAACTCACCAGACCAACCTATGAGCACATGGCTATCCCTTCCATTGTGAAGGAGAGTGTTGAGGTTGAGACACTACAGTACATTAGTTCCTTGACCCAGAGCATCATAGAGTGTGTTAGTTCTATAGTACAACATGAGTTGGGGGATACTTCGAGGAGTAGGGTTCCACCCCATATTTGTTAGGCTTGTGGGTCACCCTGTGGTTATTACCCCATGGATAGTTAGGAGGTAGGTTGTCACAACCCTCATTGCTGGAGATCTAATTTATTTCAGAGTTATTTTCTAATTTTTTTTTTTAGACTGCAGGAATCGGGTAGCACGACCCCCTATAAACTGCAGGTGCGCCTGGTAAACTTTTTAACGTGACCGGCGGCACTGGTGCGACACACCCTCCGGTACCACGGGGGTGGGGGAGACTAGAACTTGTGACCAACCTCCTGCTACAGGAAAGATTTAGCCAACCAAGCTAGGGCCCCAACCCCGAGTTATTTTCTAAATTAATGTTTATCAAGTAAATGACATTTTTGGATGTAATTCTATATGATAATCAAAATAATTTAATCTTCTTGATAAATAAATAATATTATGGATACTACAAATAAATAAACAAATATTTATCAAAATTAACATCTACTATTAAGATGATTTCTTTTTTTAAAATTAAATACTTGGTGAAAGAATTAATGATCATTTGCATTTTGAAGGTTAAATATCTATATGCTTATAATGTTTAATATATTTTGGAAATCAAGAAAATTAGGAAATAAAAGGGAATAATTCTAGTTTAAATGTATTTTGAAGTCATTTATCAGTTTGGGAGATAAAAAAGAATTATCTCAAAAATTATTTATTTATAAAGCATTTTCTTAAGAAATTATATTATTGAATTAAATAAGTTTTAATCCATTAGAGTGTTATATTGTTATTTGAAAGGATTAAATTTGTTCAAAAGAATTGGGTTAGATGTTTTAATTCCATATTGATAATGAAGGGAAATGGAAGAGAGGCTAATTTAAATGCATTAGAAAATATTTATTACTGTAAAATTAATCAAGCTATTTGAATTATTTAAATAGACCTTTAAGAATTGAGAAAATATTTATTAGCTTTAAGTAAATTGCATATCCCTATTTTTGTAGAAAAAGAAATAGAAATGAAAAAAGAAGAATAATTAGAAAATGAAAAAAATGGTATAAAGAAGAAAACGGAGAAGAAAGATGCAGCCAGACACAGAGGATTAAAAGGAAAATTTGAACTATTTCCTTGGGAAGATAGACTATGTTTGATCATACTTATATTTTTATCCTAGCTGCTTGTTCTTCTCCTGGTCATGATTAAGTTATTTTAATTAGACGTTGGTTTTTCCTCACATGGCAGAAAATATAGTTCCAGTCACCTTCAATCTCTTTAGCAACCTGAGACCTCTTGATGGGGAGACATGCATTTAAAGTTCCTTCTTTAGTCTCATCTGAGTTGCTTTACTATAGTATTTTTTATAAAAAGGATAGAAAGTAGCTAAGTTAAAAGATCTTTAGTTTTATTTTCAAAAAAAAAGAGAAAGATAGATGAGTAAAAGGATGCTTTTTGTTTTTTTTTTAAGATTCCTTAACTTTTTAGAATATTTAATATTTAGAAAGAAATAAAAATTTAGTTGATATTTTTTAGAATGTTTTAGGCATGTTAAATATTTAGAAATAAATAAAATCTAGTTGATTTATAAATCACATGCAATTAGTTTTAGTTATTTATTTTAAAGTATTGAAAAATAAATAAAATAGTTTTCAAAGTAGTTCAAAATAAAGAAAATTATATAAATAAATAAAAGTGAAGGTTAGGTGAATATATGGGTAAATTCTTATGATAATAAAATATTAAATGTTAATTTTTCAATAATTGCATTCATTAAGTTTAACTGTAAATGTGAACATAATTTAATTTTTCTAATATAATAATAAGGATATTAGTGTGAATTATCAAGGAAGATCTAGTCTTGATTGCTAACATGCAAAAGAAATTATGATGAAGAAGATCATATCAACATTATTATTGATATTATCAATTGATAATAATATTAATTAAATATAGGTGATTTTAATAAAATATGGTGTTTGGAAGGATATTTAATAATAAGGAGATTCACATTGAGTTAAACCTTATAACGTTATGATTGAAGTATTAAAACCTTGTTATCATAAAAAGATTGCTTGGTTTAGAATTTTTTCTTTTGGTACGTATATCAATGAGTATTTAATTAACATTTAGTAGAATTGGTTCATCTTCTATTTGCATTTAATAAAGGACTAAGATGTAAGCAAGTAAAATGAAATCTCATTAATTCATGATTATATCAAAAATAGAAATATAATATATGGTTACTTTTGAATTAATCATGATGCACGTTCCCAATCTTATAGTTCGATTATCTTAGATAGGAATTGAGATACATTACTTCAAAAATATTGTATGATCATTATTATGTATTGTTCGTAAATTAGGTATTAAAGATTGAACAAGATAATAAATGCTTTAAATTCCATAGTGTTTTGTATTCCATCATCTACAGTTATGTTCTACATACATTATGATTCTATAATTTTCTATAAAGTTATGTCATGGTAATTTGATAGAGAAGGCATTAACTTGCAAAAAGGGTAATTAGAGATTCACCATTCAATTCACATGACGATCAAGAATTATGTGATATTTCTTTTTGAAAAAATTGAGCTAATGATGACTTGGCCTAGATGTAGAAGGGGATGATAGTAATGTATCATTAACCTTCATTAGTAAATACCAACAATACCCAATGGCCATTGCATGGAGGATCGAAAGAGGTATGAGTTATAGTTAAATTCTTCTTGATAATGAATATTTCGTTCTATGATCATTACATATGAACCTTTAGATTTTGGATTCCTAATATGGGTCAATAATCATTTGCAAAACTTAGATTATTGTTAAACTTATTAATCAATGGTGAGTTGGTGACTTGGTTGAAATAATCTTTGCAAAGAATAGAATTATTTCAATAGGTACTTATTTTACATATTGTTTCTTTTATCTTACCATTAAATTACTAAGTATTTAATTAGTAAACAATAGTCAAAATTTTAGGTAATCAATATTTTTGTATTCAGTTCCTTACTCTTATCATCACATTCCTACTAGCAATTAATTGTATATGTATATGAATCTTTGTATCAAGTAGACCAAGTGAAATTGTTTATTGAGTTAGTGAGTAATCTTGAGTTGCTTAAGGATCATGAAATATTAATGGTGAGTTGAGGAATTTCAAGGAATTAAAGTGACAGGGCATGGAATATCTTCTAAAGAATTTGGTATCCAACTAGGACATATTGGGAGGAAGGTAAATATGTAACATTTTATTATGTCAATCAATCATCTTAGGAGAAGGAAAATATAATATGATTAATTAATGTTGTAATTGAATACTTTCCAAGCTGGTTATTTTTATGCCTATCAAGTTAACATGTACAACTAGTAAAGTATAGACATGGATATTGAATATCACACATTATCTATTGTTATGATCAAATAGCTTAAAAGGAGGTTTACATTATCTTTGCTTAATCTACATATTTGAATGAGGAGATTGGGAATTACTTATGACTATTATAATTTTTCCTCATTTGAGGGTAATTTAGACCTTCCATCTAATGTGATTAAGTAGTGAATCATGTTAATATAAACTTACATATTAACTATTTTGTTGGAATGTATGGTCTAAGGAATCCCTTTCGGTTTCACCTAAGTGGGTGGCAACCGACAAAGTACTGTCTAGGAAAAAATGAGTCCTAGAAAGGGTTGCATACTTGCTATTACAGTACTTAGGTTTTGATTATCTATGATTAACCAAGTCCATCTGTAATCTATTTCTTGCTCGGGGGTTTGGATAGAGTCCCCATGGCTTCATGATGCCAATATGGTTGGGTGGTGAGCAAGTCGTACTCGTTGTATGCATCGTTGTAAACATTTGGACCTTTACGTTGTTATTGATGGTGCAATCAAAGTGTTATGTATTTATATTGGAAAGGTGGGTTTTAAATAAATGAAAAATTTATTTCAGCAAAAAAAAATATTAGTAGAAATTTTAGGAGTATCTGACTAGATTGTTACATAGGTGCACAAGTTATATCTCCAACTGAGCAATTGGTGATGACAGATGCCCTCCTAAATGAGGCTTCATGCCTTGATACTTAGGTAAATGTTAGCAAGTTCATTGAATTTAATTTATTAAATTTCATTTTTGAAATGCAAGATTAACTAATTTAGTTTAATTATTGTAATGAAATTTCAGGGTCATAGTGTTAATTCAGTTTTCAGCAGTTCTCCACCTTTGTATTATGCTACAACATGTACTACTGAGGTATGTAACTAGTAAACAATTATAAATATTACTTGTGAATAACATTGTTATATGAATGGTATTCTAATATCTAATTTTGGATGTTGAATAGATTAACCTTGGAGATTTCATAGCAACACCTCCCAGTGGAGGTGGAGTTCAAAGGTTCACTAAGGTAATAAAATAAAGAGTTTAACTAATGAATTGTACTTAATATATTTGTGCAGTTTATATTCATATTGTTGATTACATTGCATTACACATCTTTCAAACTCAAAGCATTACTTCACATTGCATAACTAATAACTAGATGTTGATAGATGACAAAATTTCAATTACAATATATTTTTTTGTAAAGTCAACATAATCAGTTATGCAATTACTTCACATTGCATAACTAATAAGTAGGAGTATCTGCCAATTGCATTTACTTGTCATGGCATTCCATGAGACCACATTTTATAGAGGTATTTTTTCAAACAATTCACTGCTTTGTCTATGATATGGATGCTTGAAAAAATCTATCAAAGCATAATAATAAGCTATAGCATGATAGACAAGGTAGTCAACTATTTGAAAAAATGCCTTAAAGAAATGTGGTCTCATGGTGATGTGCACATTTCTTCAAGGTATTTTTTCAAACAACTCATTTCCTTTTCTATGCTACAACATTTTCCATACATGTTGACTAAAGCATTTTATCAAACAATTCACTTCCTTATTGCTATGGCTAAATCCCTAAAACATGTGCTTTTGAATAAACTATAGATGCTTGAAAAAAATCTATCAAAGCATAATAGTAAGCAATAGCATAGACAAGGCAATGAGTTATTTGAAAAAAATGCATCAAAGAAATGTGGTCTCATTGCCTTGTCTATGCTACCACATTTTCCATACATTACTACCAAACAACTCATTGCATGGTGATGAACATCACCATGAGACCACATTTCTTCTATGCATTTTTTCAAATAGCTCACTACCTTGTCTATGCTACCACATTTTCCATACATGTCTACCAAATCATTTTATCAAATAGTTCACTTCCTTGATGTTATGGCTAAAAGCCTAAAACATGTGCTTTCGATCAAACTATGGATGCTTGAAAAAAATCTATCAAAGCATTATAGTAAAAAATAGCATAAACAAGGCAATGAGTTGTTTCAAAAAAATGCATCAAGTAAATGTGGTCTCATGGTGATCAATGAGTTGTTTCAAAAAATGCATCAAATAAATATGGTCTCATGGTGATCAATGAGTTGTTTCAAAAAATGCATCAAAGAAATGTGGTCTCATGGTGATGGACATCACCATGAGACCACATTTCTGTGATGAATTTTTTGAAACAACTCATTACCTTGTCTATGCTACCACATTTTCCATACATTTCTACCAAACCATTTTATCAAAAAGTTCACTTCCTGGTTGCTATGGCTAAAAGCCTAAAACATGTTCTTTCAAACAAACTATAGATGCTTGGAAAAAATCTATCAGAGCATAATAGTAAGCAATACCATAGACAAGGAAATGAGTTGTTTGAAAAAATGCATCAAAGAAATGTGGTCTCATGCCATCACCATGAGACTAGATTAGACCACATTTCTTTGAGGCATTTATCAACATGAAATGTGGTCTAATGTGGTCTCATGGTTATGGACATCACCATGAGACCACATTTCTTGGATGTAATCAACTCACTGCCTTGTCTGTGCTACCACATTTTCCATACATATCTACCAAAGCATTTTATCAAACAGTTCACCTCCTTTTTGCTATGGCTAAAATCCTAAAACATGTGCTTTTGAACAAACTATGGATGCTTGGAAAGAATCTATCAAAGTATAATAGTAAGCAATAACATGGACAAGGTAGTGAGTTGTTTGAAAAAATGCATCGAAGAAATGTGGTCGCGTGGTGATCTCACTGCCTTGTCTATGCTACCACATTTTCCATACATTTCTACCAAAGCATTTTATCAAATAGTTCACTTCTTTGTTGTTATGGCTAAAAGCATAAAACATGTGCTTTCAAACAAACTATGGATGCTTGGAAAAAATCTATCAAAGCATAATAGTAAACAATAGCATAGACAAGGCAATGAGTGCTCTGATGCATTTTTTGAAACATCCCATTGCCTTGTCTATGCTACCACATTTTCCATACATATCTACCAAAGCATTTTATAAAACACTTCATTTCCTTGCGGCTATGGCTAAAAGCCTAAAACATATGCTTTTGAAAAAACTATGAATGCTTGGAAAAAATATAACAAAGGGAGTT
Source organism: Sequoia sempervirens (assembly GCA_007258455.2). Lineage (NCBI taxonomy): Eukaryota > Viridiplantae > Streptophyta > Pinopsida > Cupressales > Cupressaceae > Sequoia > Sequoia sempervirens. The sequence continues at coordinate 227,012 of VDFB02273220.1, read as the reverse complement.
GTTTGAAAATATGCATCAAAGAAATGAGGTCTCATGGTGATGTCCATCACCATGAGACCACATTTTTTTGAGGCATTTTTCAAACAACTCACCGCCTTTTCTATGCTATCACATTTTCCATACATGTCTACCAAAACATTTTATCAAATAGTTCACTTCTTTGCTAGTATGGCTAAAAGACTAAAACAGGTGCTTTCAAACAAACTATGGATTCTTGGAAAAATATATCAAAGCATAATAATAAGCGATAGCATAGAAAAAACAATGAGTTGGTTGGAAAAATACCTTGAATAAATGTGGTCTCATGGTGATGGACATCACCATGAGACCACATTTCTTTGAGGCATTTTTCCAGTCAACTTATTGCCTTGTCTATGCCACCATATTTTCCATACATGTCTACCAAAGAATTTTATCAAAGTACACTAAAAAAAGTTTCAAACAATTCATTGTCTTGTATATACTACCACATTTTTCATACATGTCTACCAAACTACTCAAAATTTTATTGACTATCTCATACATTATAAGCCATGACCTGCATCACTATTCTAGTTTTCATAATTGAATAATGTTTTATTTTTAGATGATGGCAGAGACACCTCCTGATGTTCATATGACAATGGAGCATGGTGTGTCTTCTGCAATTGATAGCTTGATGCCTTTGACAAGAGTATAAGGCAGATTAGTAAATTTCAAATTGCATTCTTTGTTATACTTTCCAATTATTGAAAAATCAAATGATTATTGTTTTGTAGTTTAATTTCTATTTAGATGGTTTCTATAGGACATTCGAACACCACAGCTCGAGCTTGCTACTATGGAAAATGTGGAGAGAGATCATTTGGTTGCAGTAAGTGATTATTTTATTAAATATATCATTTTTTTATAATGTAATTTATATATATTGTCTTTACTTTTTATTGTAACAGTTGTAGCTAGATCAAGAACTAAATAGGAGGAGCCCTTGAGTTCAAAATAGACCATTTTCATATGCATCTCCATCCCCCTAACGAAAAAAGGTCACCCATCTATTTTCTTCACCTAGAGAGTAATGGCTTTTGATTGGGGTCCTTTGTTGTATGGCTATATGGCATTTTTGGAAATATTTTGTATTGCATATACTTGAAGTTGTATGCCTATATGGAATTCTTGTAAGCCTATATGGCTATTTGGTTAATACACATCTTTTTTATTGATGGTGTCCATATTTTGATTATAAATCCATGCTTCAATAGATATTTGGAGATGATTTACTTCAAATATTTAAAATCCAAGTATTTTCCATGCACTCTTGTTTTATATAATTATAAATATATAAAGTCTGAACATTATTCTCCTATATGATTATTGAACATTATATCAATCATATGAATATAAAAATGCACCAAGTAATCTAACACCTAGGTCTTTCTACCACTACACATCCAATCCCATACTCTTTATGATCATTGTAGCATGGTAAGGAAATTCATATAATTATACAATACACTTTGAAGTATGCAACTAAAAATGAGCAAAACATTATTACATGTGACCTCATACCTCTAGAAGTTTGTCATATAAATTCTTGGAAGACATCTACCATTCTACGTGTATGCTTCATGCTACCATTCACTTATATGCTTCATGCTTCTTATGTATACTTCATGTGTTCACGTGTATGATTCATGCTTCATGTGATTCCTTCATGTTTTCACATGTATGCTTCATGCTTCTTGTGTAGACTTCATGTATCACACGTATTCACTTGTATGATTCATGCTTCCTATGTATACTTCACATATTACGTGTATTCACATGTATGCATCATACTTTGTGTATTACATATATCTATTTTTTTGCTTCATGACTAGATGTATCATCAACGAGATTACTCCATGTGTATTAAAAATGTTGTTTTTTGAAATGTTTTCTAGGTTGATAAGCACTACCATAAAAGGGAGAGCAATATATCATTGAGAAAGACATCCATAACATCCTTGAAGATTTCAATTAAGAATATAACCTTAGCTGAAAAGTTTTGACCCTTCAAGTAGGAAAGACTATGACCCTTTTATAATGAAGGTTGGTGACCATGCCTAGTATAGATGTGTCCAACTGGATGTGTTGGTGCTAACGGTTTGGCTCCATGAAGAAGAAAACAAAAATTAGCCTATTTTGCAACTTTACACTACATGCATTTGACGGTTTTTGGAGCATCAAAAAAACTTTCACCATGGGAAACACCTTTGAGATATCAAAAATTGAGAGAGGTTATTGTAGATGGGCCCTAAATGATCTCGTAGCCTCAGAAAAAGTGTTTCTAAGTGACATGGTTTTTGAGTTATAGCTCGTCAAAGTTTTCTACCCTTTTGCACTTTGGTCTCTTAAGAGACTTCACTAGTTATACAATGTAGCTTGGACTGTTTCGACATTTTTGGGTGCAAAACAAGACCTTTCCTAGCATAAACCCACCCATCCAGATGTGTTGGAACAATTAGTTTGGTCGGAAAACAAATAGAATGAAAGCTACAACACCTTGGAACTTTACACTACATGTAACTGCCACTTTTTCCATCAACTGAAAACTCTTCACCACAGGAAAATGACTCGAATCTATCAAAAATTAAGACAGGTTATTATAGAGGGGCCCTACATGATCTTGTAGCATTAGATGAAATGTTTCTAAGTGACAGGGTTTCCGAGTAATCGCTCATCAAAGTTTGCTGCCCTTTTGCAATTTGGTCTCTTAAGAGACTTCACTAGTACAATATAGCTCAGACCGTTCCAACATGTTTGGGTGTAAAACAAGACTTTGCATAGTGTAAAAATACCCATCCAAATGTATTGGAGCTATCAGTTTGGTCAGACGATGAATAGAACGAAAGTTACACCACTTTGCAACTTTGCACTATATGCAATTGATGCTTTTTCCATCAACTGAAAACTCTTCACCATGAGCAAACAACTTGGAGCTATCAAAAACTGAGATAGGTTATTGTGGAGGGGCCCTACATGATCCCATAGTATTAGACATAATGTTTCTAAAGGGCCTAAATGTTGTTTTGGGATAGATTACTTTGAAATTCCTTATGTTTTGTGTTGAAGATTGAATTTGAATTAATCATTTTGAAGTTTTTTAAGGTGTATAAGGAATCCACAAGTGTTTTTGTGCTTTGAACTCAGTTTGGGGTCTTGAAATCATGATTTTTGTGAAGGGAAAAGAGTCCATATTGAATGGACATGAAATATTTGATTGAGTTTTGTTAAGATGAGATTGTGAGAGTGATTTTCTTCCTCTAGCATTGCATCAGTAATGCAATGAGAAAGTTTGAAATAGAAATGTTTCAAATGTGCATCTTTTTATTCAATCAGATAAGAAAAAAATGATTTCCTAAATGTTAGTAGCATAAACTATTCACATGTAGGTAAAACATAGTAAAATCAATTGGTAGAACAATGGGCATGTTACACTTCTTCTAATGTAAAGAGATGATCATCAAGAAATGATACTTGGTTTGGTAGAGCTAATGGTGAAGGAGCTTCAACTAAATGGTCGGTTAACACTTGACCCTTAATTACCTTTTGAGAGAAAAATTTAAGATCAAATCTATTAACATTACCCATTTGGCTAGGTGTCTTGATAAGTCAATTTTGGAGAATAGGTTTTTTAATGGATCAAATTTAGAAGCAATGTGCACCTCAACATTTAACAAATAATGTCTTGAATTACTTGCGATAAACACAAGTGAAAAACATTGTTTCTCTACATTTGTATATCATGTTTCATAGTCAATCAATGTTCAACTAATATAGTAGACAAGACTTTCTTTACCATTTACATCATGATGTGCTAATAACACAACAAGAGCATTAGATGAAGCATAAGTATAAAGAATAAAAGGACATCCTGAGGTAGTTGGTTGTAAAATAAGAGGATTAACTAAATATTTTTTTAAATTCTCAAAGGATTTTTGGCAATCCACATTCCATTTAAAATGAGAATCTTTCTTAATCAATTGAGTGAAGGGAAGAGTTCAATCCACTAATGATGAAACAAAATGACGAATAGCTTGAATCTTTCCTTATATTCTACAAAGTTGAGAATTTTTTTTAGGAGGTGGCATGTTTATTATAACATCAATTTTATTTATTTCTACCTCAATACCTCGATGTGACATAATAAAGTCTAATAGTTTTCCATTATCCACATAGAAGACACATTTTCTTGGATTCAATCGCATGTTATACTTACAAATTTGTTCAAATATTTGACAAAGTATTTTGACATGATCTTGACGTGATATAGATTTAGCCAAGATATCATCGACATTGTCCTCTAAGATATTATGGATAAAATCATGAAATATTAATGTCATAGCCCTTTGATACATTTCTCTAGCATTTTTCAATCCAAAAGGCATGATGACCCAACAAAATGTTCCCCGAGGTGTAATAAAAGAAGTTTTGTACTAGCCTTGAGGATTTATAAAGATTTGATTGTATCCAAGAATCTATCCATAAATGACAACCAAGCATGTCCTATGGTTGAATCAACAATCATGTCTATGTTAGGGAGAGAGAAATTATCTTTCAAATATGCTTTATTAAGATCACAAAAAATTGTACACATTCAAATATGATTATCTATTTTAGTGACAACCACTATGTTTGATATCCAAGGTGATAGTCAATGGGGCAGATGAAACTTGCTTGTAAAATCTTTTCAATCTCACCCTTAGCTAACAAAGCCACTTTGGGATTTATTTTATGAATATCTTGTCTTACAAGTTTAGAATCATATTCAAACACAATGTTATGCATAATTACCTTAGGGTCTATACCGAGCGTTTCTAAATAATAACAAGCAATTTTTTTAGGAAAGTCATGTAATAATGTAATATGTTCTTGTTTTTTATTAGATTCAAGACATTTTCCAATTAAAATTACCTTAGATGGATCCATCGAGACATGAAAAATATCTCCCACTAGTAGTGTAATGTGGTTTGGAATATTAGGGAAAGTTTGGGGTATATATTGATGATCTAAGTCATATCATCTGATATACAAACATCTTTCCCAAAGTATGCATTGAATTTTAGACAATAAGGAAATCCAGTATCATGATGATAAGTAGGTAAATCGTCATACACTCTCAAAAATTCTGCTAAGGATTCATTAGTTAGAAATATGCCCAATGAAATATTTTTGTTTACACTTATCATTTTAGGATGAAGTAAATTGAGTAATTTCTTAGGAGGATCTTGCATTGTTGTGTTCACATTGAGAGAAGGTCTTCAAGAAGCTTTGGTGGGTTTCCAAGGACATCAACCAAGACCATTTGTTGTATCTTGTGTAGCCAATTTTATGAGACCTTGATACCTTGTTCCTTTATACCACAACCATTGCCTTTATACCTAAACTAAGATTTTTTTATATCCTCTTCCACAAATAGATTCCATTTCTTTCAAAGAAGGTGGTTTTTCGTAATTGTTCACATCATATGCAAACATATAAAGTTGGTATCATATTTATTGCTATAAGTTGTAAAATTAGATGTGTGAGGAGGTTCTATGGAATATTGTGTAGATGCCACTATGACTTCATTTGATTCTTTAGATGTGAATGGTAAGATTTTATGCCCCCCCATGAAAATATTAAAACTATAAAATATTTTGAAGTATATAAAATAAAATCTCTTAATTAAAATTGTGAAATAACTCTTTTAAGTAAATAAAACAAAATAACTCCTTTTTTTATATATGAAAATGCTTAAGGGAGCTATACTCATACTACAATCTAGGGGGTTCCATTCTATTTCTTGTTGGAGTGGGTCAACAACCTACCTATCCTATCTCAACCCCCTGTAAATTTCTCCTACCAAGACATGTGTTTCTTTCTTGAATTACATGTGCACAAAATTTAAAAAATTTCTACTTATCCCAAAAATGCTTCATACATCCTCATCCTCGCCATTCATTAAAGCATCATCTGCCATGATCCTTGTAGCCATATTTTCTTTGGACACTCTCATCCATTCTAAAAAAAGCATATGTCTGATACAACTTGTCCTTACCTCACTTTTGCTGAAGTTGTAATACATGCACAACCAAAACCCTTATTTTGGTCATAAACCCCCTCCTATCACCCAATCTAGTATATGGGTCACACCTACTCTCCATTTCATCCTCATGTAGCATTCCATTATACTTTGAATAGTATCCTTTTCTTCCAATTCTAACAACCATGCCATGAGGAACGACGCCACATCTACATTCATCTAGTATTTTCATATCAATTCAATATACTCCTCCCCCAACACTAGATCTTCACCGCTTGCATCACCATTAGTGAGGGACATTTGAATATATTTCACTCTCCTATCTGTAACTCACCCTATAAATGCCACTTGCCACTGTTGAGCTCTTTTTGGAATATATGCCTCAATCTCACAGGCTGAAACCTCTAAGAGAGGCAAGTCGGTGTGACATGCTTTGGGTCTGGCTGAGTAGCAGCTTTGGATCTTGTGGTTTGTACAGATCACTGAGACAATGTTTAAGTCATATTGAAGGAGTTTATCGCTGTGATCTGTGATAGTCATTGTAACCCTATGCCGAGTAGAGATCTCTGGCCGACAGGCCATTCATATCGTATATCAGGAAGACCCTTGGCCAAAAGGCTTGCTTCGGTGTGAAGTCCCAGCGATAGCCAAAGTCTCGCTGACAGGATGTTTCACATGGAGTCGTCGGAGTAACATATGGTGGCTCGGTAAGAAGTCTTACCGATATGGATGTCTCGCCAATAGCGTTTAGTTTGAAGTCATCGGGGAAACTCTCGCTGGAAGGCTTGTTTCAATATGATGTCACATCGAATATTGGAAGTCTCACCGACGGTGTTACACTTGGAGTCTTTGATGTAGCACAGAGGCTTCACTAAGAACTCCTGGCGACAGTAATATGTCTCACCGATGGTATACACTTGGGGTCTCGGGGTAACGTGGAAGCCTTGGTAAGAAGTCTTGTCGAAGGTTGATTCTCTTTCTATCAGTGGAACGTTTCAGTGTAACTTGGAGGCATCAGTATGACCTCTAGGTGAAAGCAGTAGGTCTTACCAATCATTTGGGCACTTCAGAATAACATGAAGTATTCGTTGTGATGTCTTGGAGATAGCAGTAAGTCTTGCCGACTGTTGAACATCTCGGTATAACATAAAGGCTCGCTATGAGGTCTTGGCGACATGGCGAAGTCTTAGCGATAGCTCTCTGGACTCGATGTAACATCTTGGCTATAAGGATGACTCTTGGCAACATCGATGGTGAAGACTTTGGGCATCGGGGAGACACTTCTTGTGTCTCACCGACATGCCAACACAGGTTGATCTCTTTGATCGAGAGAAGACCATCCTACATGGTGAATCAATGGCCAATCAGAGGAGCTAAATGGGAATCATTGGAAGATAGTTCATTGTGGCAGTTCTGAGAGGAAGCTCGACATACAGGGGTGACATGAATATAGTCTGGAGTAGTAGATGATGTCTAGTTTGATGGATCGTCGGATTGCTCTGTGATTGTATGATTAGTGGATGAATTCTATTATGTGAAGACTGTAACGTGAATGTTCTGTAACAAGGTTGTTCATGGTGAATGTTGTTGTAAACTGACATCAAAAAGATAAGTCAGACCTCTGTATGTAATCTTTATTATTGTAATACAAGGTGACTTCTCTTGGTGTGGTGGGATTTTCTTCCGTAAGGGTTTTCCCACGTAAATCTGGTGTTCATATGTGTATGTCTAATTCTTTGTTTTTGTTATCTCTTTCATGTGCATCTTAATTGGATTGTAATTGTAAAAATTTAAAAGTTTCTCTGCTTTCTTCCCTGAGGTTTTGACGTTAGGAGAGTTGCTTCCACATCTAGCTTTCCTTACAGCTCTTAGGCTGAAAGTGGCCTCCATTTTGCAAATGTCCCTCTCCACCTTCCCATTTGATTAATAAAGGCCTCACATTAATTTTCACTCATGCAAGCCACCTTTATTGCCTATGTTGAAGTAAGTTGCACCTTAATCATATGCTTTCAGATTGCAACATTCCTTCTTTGCATTTAAATACCTTCAATATGGCTTCCTTTGCTCTTGTCAACTCATGCCAAATGTCTTCCTTCCTTAATTAGGAACCTTTTGTAAGACCCCTCTTTGTATGTATTTAGTACAACCCTAGTTGGTTATATGCTTTTCTTGAATTGATGATTAGAAATATTGTGGATGATAGATAAGGTGATCTTTTGGCAATACTCTTGCATTCCTTTTTGACATTATGTTTTATTGTGACCACTACCATGAAGGTGGAACACACTCGTATTGTAGACACTAAAAATTGTCCTAGGTCTACAACTCCTAAATTCTTCGTCATTTTCCTTTTCATCATCATAATTAAATGATTTTAATTATTTAATTATTTCCTAATGTCATAAGTCCTCTATTAGTTAAATAGTTTTAACTAATTAATTAATTAATTAATTTCTATCTTTATTCCTCCTTGAATAATTAAATAAATTTTACTTATTTAATTATGCCACTAATTAAGTCTCCTTCTTTCTAAAATTAAATAAATATTTATTTATTTAATTTTTATCACTTTCCACTATAATTAAATAATTATCTTAATTATTTAATTATTCATTAGCCTCTTTTGTCATAAATTAAATAAATTTTATTTATTTAATTTATTCCACTCTCTTGAATTTTGAATTAAATCATTATTTAATTCAAAAATTCCTCTTTGTCACATTCTTCTATAATTGTTCTTAAAGATTTGATTTTTGAAGAATGGGAAGGGGCCATCAAGGTGTTTTATTTAGATTAAGAGAAAGGAATTTTTTTAGTACTTTTCGAATCCAAAAAACAAAGGCAATTTTTAAAGTAAAATCCTGGGTTTTTCAAGGATCGGGTTTATTCATGCAGCCATGGTATCCTAATTTTAGGTCTGAAGATTTTGTAGTAAGGTTTACCCCATTCCAAATTTAATTGTCTTGTCTACCTCTGGAATATAGGGAGCTAAAATTGATTGAATTATTTTGCAAATCAAATAGGCATTTTCCTCAAGCATTATATGACTTCTTTTAAAAACCCTTCCAAGCTAGTTAGATTTTGTGCTTTGATGGATGCTACAAAGAATTTTCTAGAGAAAATCCTAATAAAATCTAAATATGGAATATGGTGTCAAGATATACTCCTTGAAAGACTAGAGACTGTGTGTTTTAGGTGCCATAAGATGGGCCATTCAGGAAATATTTTTTTAGAAAAGGATGTTTTCTTTGGTTACTCTCAAGGAAAATAGGTTGAAACTAACCTAAAACACTCTTTGTATGACGAGGCTTCAAAGAAGAAGAGTTTTTCCATAGTGCCATATCAGATGAATATTAAATCCTTAGAACACTTAGCAGCTAAGACCCAAATACATAGGGTTATTAAGGAGGTTGCTTCTATGTTGTTACCAAAGTGGTGTTCAAACAAAAATAAGTTGTCACTAATTCTACCAGAATTTTTATAGCGACATCAATCTTTATTTTGGTACACTCTTGCATTTTCTTTCGTTTCTGTTTAGTAGCTTGATAGTATAGTTAACACACTTATCTTTGATAAAATTTTGGTAACTTGTGATCAACAGGATCATCTTTGCAAATTGTATTCTTAGTCTCTGACTGGAGGTGGAAAGGGACCTAGGTCTTTGGAAATTGAAGATGATGAGGTTTTTAATCTAGATTCCTTTGACAGTCTAATTACTGAAGGTCGACTAGAGGAGTTGACAGATAAAATTTTAGTTTTTGAAGGTTCCAAAATGATTGAATGGATTGCATATGAAGTTCTTAAAGAAGAACATGATGTTGGTATTAAATCTCTTAAATTCAGTTCTATGGCTCTTATAAATGGTGTAGATAGCAATTTTGTCTTGGAAGAAATTGATGAAATGGATGGATTGTCTTCTACATATCTTCTTAATAAGGTTTCATTATAAGATTTTCAAGTGACCGACTAGTTCATATTTCTCTTGTCATCCCCTCTGATGTTCCTCTACTAATAAAACACATATATGAAAAGAAGGATAAGAACCTTGGAAGTTCGAGAGAAAATAGGAGGAGATTGTGATTATTCCCAAACACTGGGAATTTCACAAAATCCAAGTACTTAGCAGGTTATTGCTAAGAATCCAGGGAAAAGAGGTAGAAAATCCCATATGACAAAGCTCAAAGAAGAAATAGCAACATGAGTCCAATCTACTTTAGATAATGTGGTGATTTCTCTATAAACAAACGTCTGAGGAGAGCATGCTACTCTCCTCACTATCAATGAAGATTTTTTCATGGAATTTCAGGGGCGTTAATGCCCCTAACAAGAGAGCTCTAGTCAAGCAATAACTAGAGACTTGTGGAGTTGATATTATGATCCTACAAGAGACTAAAACTTCAAACAAAACTTTTCAATTATCAATTCAAAAATGGAGGAAATAGAAATTTTTTCATACTCTGGCTCAAGGAGTTTCAAGAGGCTTGATTGTCTTATGGGATGCCAAATCACTTTAAATTGAGGTATCAAATAGTGATCAACATTGGAAACTACTCAAACTATCCCAATTTGATATTCATTTTTGGTTATTAAATGTTTATGCTCCAACAACCACAATAGATAAAAAAACTCCTTTGGGATTCTCTAACGAAAATCTTGGATGGGCTAAGGATGGACAAAATAATTGTTGCAGGAGATTTTAATGCTATAACTAGCATGCAGGAGAAGAAAGGGGGAGTATCCCACCTCAAAAATTTATAGATAATTTTGTAGCATTTATTTTAGATAATGCCTTGTTGGATATTATACCTGTTAAGGTCCAATTCACTTGGACAAATAAAAGAAAAGGTTTTTTGCAAATAGCAGAGAGATTAGATAGATTTCTTGTCTCAACAAATTGGTATGGAGTTGGAAAAATTTTGGTGTCTGAAATTTTGCCTCTATCACATTCTAATCACTTTGTAATCTCTTTGTCCATTGAAACAAGCAATCAAGGAAAAAAGTATGGCTCATCTTTTAAATTTGAGATGTGGTTTTGTCATCCTCTCTTCTTACCTCTATTAAATCAATGGTGGATTGTTGCTCCTTTTGTTAAGGGTTCAAGAATGTTTCAATTAGCTCATAAACTAAAATATATTAAGCAATAGATCAATGTTTGGAATGTTAGTGTTTTCAAAAATATTTTTTAACAAAAAGAAAGAGTTTTTAAAGAATTATCAGACATAAATGATACAATAATCAGTCAAGGGTTAAATGCTAATTTTTATGAGACTCAAAAGAAATTGCAAGAGGAATGGGTAGAGTTAGTGGCAAGGGAGGAAATATATTGGAAGTAGAAATCTCGAGAGTTGTGGCTGAAGGACGGTGATATAAATATAAAGTTCTTCCATGCATCTGTGTAGATTAAGAGGTCATATAATTCCATCTTTAAAATTCAAGATGCTTTATTAGGAAAGGAGTTAGTAAAAGAGGAAGAAATTTAGGAGGAAGCTATAAGGTTTTTTCCATCTCTTTTGATAGCTCTAGATAATAACTATTCATCGTCTTCTATTGATGAAAATGACTTATTGGATTCTATACCAACTTTGATCACTAGAGTGTAGTGTTTTCTATGCAACTAGATAAAGCTCTGGGTTCGGATGGGTTTACAACATTGTTTTTTCCAAAAATGTTGGGATTTTGTTGGCTTTGATGTTCTCTTGGAACTAGAGGAATCAAGGAGGATGAGGACAATTTTAAAGTAGTTTAATGCAACACATATAGCATTAATCCCAAAAGTTAAAGAGACAAAATCTTTTTTTGAGTTTAGGACGATTTCCTTATGCAATATAGTGTATAAAATTTTCACTAAAGCCATCCATCTAAGAATCCAACCACTCATATCCAAATTAGTGCCTTCAGAGCAAGGTGGCTTTGTACCTAGGAGGGAAACAACAAAAGGTGCTATAGTAGCTCACAAAGTATTGCATTCTATTAAAATGTGTAGCATCCCTTCTTTCATCATTAAATTGGACATGATGAAAGCGTATGATAGAGTGTGATGGGAATTTTTTATTTAGGTGCTTAAAATTTTTGGCTTTAGCAATAAATGGTGTAAGTGGATTCTTTTGTGTCTTTTAGGAGAATTTTTTTGGTGCTTATTAATGGTTTCCCTAAATTGGTTTTTTTTTATCTTCTCAAGGAGTGAGACAAGGGGACCCATTATCTCCTGTGTTATTTATTCTGATGGCATAAGCCTTAAGTAGATCAATCTAAAGGGTTCATTCACAAGGTTTATGGCAAGGGGTTTCAATTCCTAACACAAGCATATCAGTCACTCACTCTCTTTTTGCAGATGACACATTGTTGTTTGGAAAGGCATCGGTAAAAGAAGCATCTCAGGTTAAGTCCTTGCTGGAAAAGTACTCTTATGCATTAGGGCAGAAAATTAATGCAGCTAAATCAAAGGTGTATGTTTTTCACACAAAGCATCCATATCAAGGAAGTTAGTTACATTGTTAGGATTTCAAAAATTAGAACTTCCTCATTCATATCTAGGCATTCCTTTTTTCATGGGCTCAAACAAATCTTTATTTTGGAACAAGGTGTTAGAAAGAATAAGAGCAAGAATACTTGCTTGGAAATCAAGCTAGCTTACATTGTCAGGTAGAATATTGCTGATCAAATCTGTTCTAGCCTCCATTCCAAATTATTTCTTGGTTTTTTTGCAAGCCCCAAAGTGTGTTATTCATCAAATAGAGAAACTCATAAAAGAATTTATGTGGAAAGGAAATTTGGATGATAAGAGGAAGATACCATTAGTTTCCTTGGAGAATATGTGTATTGAAGGGCTTGAACAAATCTAAAAATCATTTTCAAGTGTGCACACTTCTTCCTCACCAATTATGTCATCATGGCACTCAGCTGTAAATGGATGTGTCACTTGTTCACTGCCAAGTGGACATGCTTCTTTACTTACCTAATTGTTGATGCACTCTTTAGGAAGTGTGTCCTCAACAATCTCTTCAATATTGCAATCCTTCTCCAAGGTGAAAGTTGTCTTTCCACAATTTCATATTCATTAAAATTTGAAATATTATCATTGAAATTTTTTCTTGCACATGTTTCCTCTATTGGTTGTATTGTTTGATTATATTTTTTCATATTCATCACCATTAGATTCAAAATTGATAGCATCCTCATACCTGATTCAGTCTATATCATCAATCAATTCACACACCTACCCAATAGTAGTTGGATTCAATGAATCAGGCCAATGAGGTGAATTAGGGTAATATATTTTCATGAAAATAGTGCATACAGATTCATCAGGCCTAAAATTAAAAGGTATTTGCATATAAATATTCGCCATTCTATTGAATAGAGAACGTTTAGATTCTCCTCCATGTCTCCTTAGGCCAAAAAATGCATCTAAAAGGGATGAACTTTGATTTCTTTCTTGAATGTGTAAATACTCATCATCTTTGTCATCAAAATGTTGCATGAATTCACTTGCAAGTTCATTCCATGAAGTTATGGAATGCATAGGAAAGTTGGAAAACCAATATTTAGCAATATCTTCAAATGTTTGTACAAAGAGTTTCATGATAACATCCTCTTCACTGATTTGACAATTCACCATTAAATTAATGAATTGTTGTAAGTGCATGCTTGTTGATCCATATCCATCAAATTTTGGTAAACTATTTCTTACATCCAAAGGGATGTGATGTGGGTAACCTTGAATGTTCCTAAAATCAAATGGATTGTATATTTTAGGACCATTAAATAACCTCCTCTGAGAGTATAATTGTTGTTGATGTACTTCTTGTTGCAAATTTTGATTGATATCTCCAAGAGGGATGGTATTTATTTACACATTATGATGAGGAGCTTGGTATTGATACTGCTCAATATACTGATTATATTAAAGATCTTGGTAGCTCACTAGTCTTTGACTAGGAGGAATAGGATAAGTATTTATTTGATTCGAGGCTTGTGGTGTAAAAATGTCCTATTGTGTATGATGTGCAACACATATTTCCAAGATTCTCAATTGTATCATGAGGAACTTGTGAGGTTAAAGTACCACTTGTATTCACATATCCATCCTGATTAGAGATTGATATATATTGTGATTTTTTTGAGGCAACTTGAGCTCTCAATTGTAACAACCTTTGAGCTAATTCTTCATTTTCCCATGTTGACTTAGGCCTTTCTACGTTTGTTCTATCATTTGTTCGACCCTTTCCCTTAGCTCATTTAATTCTCTTATTGTATCATAATTTGTATAGGAAAAGGAAGAATCACAATACATACTTCAACAAGAGATTCGTAGTATCCTTCAACCTTTATTTTTGACTAAAAATGTTGCTATTACAAGATTTCTATGCATTTTTTATCAATTTCTTTTTAACAGAGTTGCCACCTCTTTTCAAAAGGAATGAATTTTATCTTTTCGAGTCCTTCTTGCTAGCAAAGTTACCAATTTGTTGTGTATTTTGGATAGAGTGCAATTTACACAATTCAAAACTTCAATGACTCTATAATTAAATGGTCTTCAACCAAGATTCTGAATCACTCCCTAGTGGAGTTTCCAATCTGTTGTTGGAAAGAGACACTGCAATTTTTTTTTGGTGTTTTCATTGATGGCAACCCTTATCTGTGATTCGATCCACATGTCATCATTTGATCATACTGACAAACAGTTTGAAGAAAGTCAAGCTAAAACAAAGCATTTGACAAATTTATGTTCATCGATTCATATGCAAATTTTTTGTTATATTTTTGAGTTGTGGATCTTAGGGAAGGTTGTTTGGTATATGATATACATTATATGTGAATATTAGTGTCACGTATCAATCTGTGTGCAAGTTAGAAGATCTGATTGTTTAATTTCATGTTCATTAGTGCATGAAGGCTGACTAAGTGAATATAGTCGTTGCAGATATTAGAGGAGTAATTTTCTAAGAGGAGTAATTTTCTAAGTGTTTTCGTGCTTGAGCATTTTTTTTTGGGTCCTCACTATGTTTTGGCTGACTTTGGTGGATGCGCATTGAAAATTAATTATGATTTGAGCCGATAATTTGTAAATATTTTTATGTTTTATTGAAGTCGACATGTAGCCATTAAATCCTTATTAGAAAATATATATAAGCGATCTATTTTATCATTTTGATATATGTTCGATGTATGTTGATGTGTGTTGCAAATTTCAGAAGGATTATAGAGTGATTATGCATAGTTACACTTGTGCAATAAGGATTTTGTGATGTGAGTTAGAGTAGAACAGAGAAAAAGAGCAGAATCAGATAGAAGGTCAAGAATTCAATCTATGAATGAGCTTAACAGAAACTATAGTCAAGAATTTGTAGATGCTACTTTATTAGTTCAAATGTTTGGATTTAATCCAAATATTTTGTAAGGTAGTGAGCCTTTCTATTTTTGAGCAGTGAGCTCTAAGCAATGTGCCTGAATGCAAGTACATTCCCATTTTGTAAACTTTCATTTTGAGTATACTCAGATAATCGTGTGGATTGACTCCACTGTGGTTTTTCCCCTAACAAGGTTTCCACGTAAAAATCCTTTTGTTATGGTGTTGTGGTTATTTGTATTATGTTCATGCATCTTTCTTTTGGTTGAATGTTATCAGTACTTTAAAGATCATATTAACAAAGTTAAAAATTACAGAACACTAATTCACCCCCCCTCTCAATGTTCCTTGACTCCAACAATTGGTATCAGAGCCTAGTTCCTCACAAGAAGTTTAATAGCTTGGGGAATATCTTGGAAATTTCAATGAATTCAAGTAGTCTTCAACAAAAAAAATTGGTGGCCCTAGACGATCTTGATCAGTCAAAATATGAAGTCCATAAATTACAAGAAAATCTCATGAATGTTGAGAAATTCATTAATTCATTGAAAGATAAAATCAATAAGTCTAGAGACAAGAGAAGGGAAATCTATGATCAAATCAAGCAGGAAGACATTAAACGCATTGAAGATGAACAATTGAGGAAAGCCCTAAAGGAAAATACTGAAGAATGTGAAATTTTTTCCAGAGAATGCAGTCCTAAAGCATGAGATGGAATCTATTATGATGAGGATGACCAAGAATATTGAAGATAGAGAGAAGAATGAAGAGAATCTTGCACAATCCTTGAAAGAGAAATCTGAAGAATGTAACTAAATTAATGATGGATTTAATTAGTTGGAGCTTGAATTGGAACAATCCAGAAATAATGAAGAGCTTGAAAAGCATATTGATGATCTAAGAGATGAACTTGCTATTGCAAATGAATTCAAGGAGAAGTTAAAGATTAGCTCAACCAAGCTTGATGAACTTATTAAAATTCAGAGAACTGAAGGTTACAAAAAAGGTCTTGGATATGAGAAAGGAGAAAGTTTCAGATTTGGACAAAGGATATTTAGACAAGGAAATCAAATGAACAAAGATAGAAGGTATCCGGTGAGACAACCTAATGCTCAAAGGTTCAATGGTAACTATTTTATTTGCAATAAATTTGGTCATATGGCTTCACAATGTAGGAGTAGAATGAATCCAAGTGGTCCATCATTCTCAAGTCAATTCTTTAATTGTAATAAGTATGGTCATAAGTCAAATGAATGCAAAAATATGATGAACAAATTTTATAGAGATGTCAAATGTTATACATGCAATAGATTTGGCCATATTGCTAGCCAGTGAAAATCAAGAGAAAATCAATGGAACAACTGGTTTGGACAAAGAAATGTGGTGTGCTACAATTGCAACAAATTCAGTCACATTGTTAGAAATCACATAAAAGGTTTGGTAAATCAAAGGAGAAACATGCAGAAGGATGAAAGGGGAAAAGAAAAAGTCACTACAGATGAGATCAGGAAGCAAATGAAGAAAACATTGGTGAAAAAGAGTCCCTCTATTGAAGGAAATGAGTCAGCACCAGAATCAGGGTCTAGAAATTCTTCTGGTAATTCCTCTAGGAATTAGATTAAGGCCTCTGGCCTAGGGGGAGTTGTCAAGGAAATCCTTCAAACCCCCTGTCGTTAGTTGGTATCAGGATGTGGATGAGTGCAATGATTGCATTAATTTTCACATATGTTGTTGTAACAATTGGAGAGAGTGTTTATGTAGAGTTGAAGGTCCGGAGAAGATTTATCTTTCACAATGTATGGAAACAGGGTATTCAGATGAGTTAGGAAAAAAAAAATATTGCGACAAAAAGGTTAGGTGTGCAAATGATAAAAGGTCATTTGTATTCTTCATTTTTCACTTTGCACTTTAAGAAGTTTGGAGAGCTCTGAAGAGAAATTTGGCAAATTCTGGTGAAGATTCAAGTGTAAAGGCAATTCAATGATCAAACCCTATTCCAGTGAAAAGGTATTTATCAGGAAAACTTGTGAATTTGTGAAAATGGCTACTCCGTTGGTAGTTGATGTCAAGGATAGACCCCGTATGAAATTCAAGTGGAATCCTTTCAAGTCTATTGAGACTAATCCCTTAGGTGCATTTTTGTTTGTTCTGTATGACATCTTGAATATTGAAGAAATTAGGGTATACATTCATACAAATATTAAGGAGTTGGGGAGCTCGTAGATGTTGAATTTGTATACAAACAATATAGCTAAAGAAGATTTCAAGGTAAAGCTTGAATTCAAAACCCTTGAAGAGAAGAAATTCATGCAGATTGTAAAATTTCCCGTGTTTGATGAAAGAAAGTGGGTCCAATATATTTTGAGCTGATTTCAAGCTGAATTTATGTGGTTGATTCAACCCTTTAAGATAGCAAAAGAAGATATAAGTGTTGTTACTGGTTTAAATTCCTCTGGTGGGTTGTTGATCTTGAAGTCCATGAAGAATCAAACAGTTATTGATGTAACCATTTTGGTGTTTGATAAAAGAGCTATGAAAATTGATAATATTATTGATGTGGATGTGAAATTTTCCTTGATGGTCATTGGTTACAAGATACATCATTCTAGCCAAGATAATTTTGTATCTTGTACAAACTATTTATGCAATATATCAGATGGTGAAGGAGAATGTAGATTATGACTTGTTTGAGTTACTTCGAAGTTAGCTTATAAAGAATCTTGGTAAGATCAAGAAAGATAAGAAGAATACCTTTAAGTATGGTAATTTGTTGTTGTGTTTGTTCTTTTATTTCATGAATGAAGTTTTGAGAGTTTGGAAAGTGCATTGGCAAGGTGATAAGCATGTAGCTATTCAGATTAGAGACATGTTATACAAAATTGGTGATAGTAAAGAAAAGAAAGCTGCAATCTAGAGTTATTTCAAGAACTTTCAGAATGAAATGCAAGCTAGGGAAATAATCCCTACTTCTATTGTGGAGAAGTACAAGGAGACTGTCTGTTTTATGGTTGACATTGATCAATGCTTGATGGAAGTTGTAGATCCTAGAACGGTCTAGATTATGCCAATGGGATATAAAGTTGAGGAGAACATCTTGGAGCTATGTGCACAACATTTGTTGAGTAAGCCTCTGGATCTGACTAAAGAGAGGTTTGGAACCTATATAGAAAAATATATGCAAGTACATGAGAAATTGAAGAAACTTATGATAGTCCAGAGAGTAAGGAAGGAAGTGGAAGCCTTTGTAGAGAGTATGGGTATATCTGCAAAAGTTGTAAGAGAAGCCAAAAGGAAGAGAGAAGAAGCTGAAAAAAAGCCTTCTAAAACTGAATTTGCTAGTCCGACAACATCCTTTGCCCAAACTAGATCCATAAGGAGCTCTGCACCCCTATCTGAGCCTACAAAGAAGTCAACCCCTGTGAAATCTCAAGCCAAGGCATCTAGTAAGATGAAGAAGGATAAGAGTACAAGAGTTTATGTTGTTGTCTCAGAAGATGAAGAGACTAAATCTGATGAAGAAGTGAGGGAAATAAAGCATATGGGAATCTAGGCAACAATAGTCTCTAAGGACAAGCCCTCCGATGAAGAAGAGAAAGCAAAGAAGAAGGTGAAAAATGACAAACCAGGTATGTTTGTAAAGGAAGTTGAGAAAGGCATAATTAAGGATGGTAATCTTAAGCCACTAAGTGAATGGTCTGATACCTTTGATAGTGTTGGTCAGAGAGTTCTTGAGGAGGCTACAATAAAGTATTTGAGCAATTTCAATATGGCTCTCATTGAGATCATATCTCAGTTACCTAAGGAATTGTATGAAATTTTGGAAATGAGGAGAGTGAGTGCAAGAACTGAAGAAGAGAAAATGAGAGAATGGATTCTTGCAAATTTATGTCCAATGATGTCTATTGAGGAAATGAAGACAATTTTGAATGAAGATAAAAGGGATTTCAAGAGAAAAAAAGAGTAAACAATCTTATGATTGGTTGGACTGAAGAGGTAGGAAAAGAAATTGAAAGAATCTAAAGGAAGGTTTGTTAAAGAACATAATCAATGTTGTCTCTGAAGAAGTGCATGTTGAAGTTATTTCATTTGGTCTAGTAGATGAAGAGGTAAATGAAGATACAGTTGAGGACACTTAGATTCCTCTTGGTGTGCATGATACAAAATTACCTATGGAGACTGAAGCTCATAAAGTTGTGATAGCTGAAGAAGTTGAGATTCCAAAAGACAATCAAGAATTTGTAGCGGAGGAAATAGTGATCGAAGAAAAGAAGGTTGAAGCAAAGGAAGTTCCTGTGGAAGCAAGAGACACTGTAGAGGTAGTGAAGAAGTTTCTGGAAGTGCAATAGGAAGAGTTTTACCTTGAATTGGGAGAACATCCTATTAATTTTTCTACATTGTCTCCAATTCAGAAATTGAAAGTTACATCATTTGCGCAGGAAAAAGCTAGGGAAGAATTGTTGAAGTCTCACATTGAGGATAGTGAGCTTTTGAGTCTTGCATCTGGTATTCTAGAGATAATCATTCCTATTCATGTTAAGGATCCATCCAATTCTCACTCTGGTGAATTGAAGAATCTTATTAATTCTATAAGAACTCATTTTGAGTCCCTTAAGAAGTCAGCTATGGTCAAGGTACAAAAGGAATTTGATGATAAAAGGTTCAATAGGCTAAAGTGCATTATTGCTAATGAAAAATCACTATTAGCCACATGTGTGAAGAATGTTCAAAGTGCACTATTTGAAGGAGGAAAGATCTATAATTCATGTTTGTCTTTGTCTAAATTTACTAAGGACAATGAGAAAAAGATTAAGGATCATGAGAAATAGTTAGTCACTATTTTTTATGCCTTTGATCCTTTAATTGTTTCTATTGGAAAGCAAGAAGGTTAGGTTATATCCCAACTTGACAAGATAAAGAGTTTGAAGCATGATAATGATAGAATTGTGGGAAGAATATGTGAGCTTAGAGGCCTAATTGGTCTGAAGATGGAAACAATGTTGAGTGTGTTGATGGAAGCACAAGAAGCTTTGGCGATCAGTGATCTAGTAAATATTGAGTCTATAGAGATGCAATATTATCTATTATATGGTCACATGACCATCTTGGAGAATCTCAAGAAGGGTTGGGACACAAGTTTGAACTTGTTGAAGACCAATTTTGCATATATTTTCAAGTTTGTGTAAGTTGTAGAAACAATTTTGTACATATGCAGTTTGAAGTTTTTATACGGATTCCCCATATTTACCATTTATGTCAAAGGGGGAGAGTAGAATAGTGAAATATGTATATTCATCTTAGAGGGATTTGTAGTTTTGAATTGCGTTTTTGAAATTTTGAAGTTGGCAATGTAATTTATGTTGGTACTGATCCAACAGTCATTTTTCACTAAGTGTTTCCATCAATGCCAAAGGGGGATATTGTTGGCAAGAGACAGTACAAATGTTTTTTGGTGTTGTCATTGATGGAAACCCTTTTCTGTGATTCAATCCAAATGTCATCATTTGATCATACTGGCAAACAATTTGAAGATAGTCAAGCTAAAACAAAGCATCCAACAGATTTATGTTCATCGATTCATATATTAATTTTTTGTTATCTTTTTGAGTTGTGGATCTCATGGAAGGTTTTTTGGTATATGATCTATGTTATCTATGAATCTTAGTGCCTCATATCGATATTTGTGCAAGTTAGAAGATCTGGTTGTTTAATTTCTTGTTCATCAATGCATGAAGGTCAACTAAGTGAATATAGTCATTGCGGATATTCGAGGAGTAATTGTTTAAGTGTTTTTGTGCTTGAGCATTTTATTTTGGGTCCTCACTATGTTTTGGCCAACTTTGGTGGATGTGCATTGAAAATTAATTATGATTTGAGCTGATAGTCTGTAAATATTTTTATGTTTTATTAAAGCCGACATGTAGCGATTAAATCCTTGTTGGCAGATATATATAAGTAAATCTATTATATCATTTTGATAGATGTTTGATGTATGTTGATGTGTGTTGCAAATGTCAAAAGGATTATAGAGCGATTATGCATAGTTTCACTTGTGCAATAAGGATTTTGTGATGTGAGTTAGAGAAAAACAAAGCAGAAGAGCATAATCAAATAGAAGGTAAAGAATTTGATCTATGAGCTTAACTGAAACCATAATCAAGCATTTGTAGATGCTACTTTATTAGTTCAAATTTTTGGATGTAATCCAAATCTTTTGTAAGGCAGTGAGCCTTTCTATTTTTGAGCAGTGAGCTCTAGGCAGTGTGCCTGAATGCAACTGTATTCCCATTTTGTAAACTTTCATTTTGAGTATACTCAGATAATCTTGTGGATTGACCTCAACTATGGTTTTTCCCCTAATAGGTTTTCCACGTAAAAATACTTGTGTTATGGTTATTTTTCTTATGTTCATGCATATTTATTTTGATTGAATGTTATCAGTACTTTAAAGATCAAATTAACAAAGTTAAAAATTGCAGAACACGGATTCACCCCCCCCTCTTAGTGTTCCTTGACTCCAACATTTGTTGGTTCCCAAAATTGCAAATTGCAAACCCTACGAGTATGCCAGTCTCTATGGTCACATTAACAATGCTTTAGCCAATGAAAAAATTCAACCAATATGCTTGACTCCCTACTCTTTAGCTTTTTCTAGACCTAGGTGGGTATACCTTGATTATTAAGAAAATTATGAACCTCAGAGGTTGTGTGTACTCTTTAACTTAGACAATCTATTCCACACTTGCATGTAAATGTGAAATAGATATAAAACTAGTTGGGTGGGTGCATGAAGTTGGGTTACACTTTTGTGGCCAACTTCAAAAAAAAATTGGAAATGACATAATGCGCTCACGTTATTTCATTTTAAAAGCAAAAAAAAAAGTGAAAGTTATTCATCTTCTCTTTTCTATTTTTCTACTCTACTTGCGGCCAAAAACCCTCATTTTCACACTCGCATTCTAGGAGGAGGAATTCTTCAAAATTCATCAACAATAATTTCTTTTTGTTCGCAAATATGGCGCCATGATGACGAAGAGGTGTAAAACTAAGTATTGTTTGTTTTTTTTTTTGAATTTCTTAGTTTCAAGTTGATTTTTTTTGTTTTAGGTTAGATTTGATTTTTTTTTTAATTTGTAGGAGATGCAAATAATCTTGAAAGTCCTCAACAAGAAGAATAGGAAAATCCTCCTCAACAAAATGAACCTCCCCCACCAATCACTCAACACCCTCCTGGCACTCAACAAAATTTGAGGAGTGAAATTGAAAACAACAAAAAACAAATTGAGGATCTTATTAGTAGATTGAGTGATCCAAATGCTTCAATCGCAGAAAGAATGACACTAGCAAATTCAATGAAAGAGATGTTAAAAAATGTAGATTCAATAACCCAAAAAATAACGGGATGGAAAGATAGGAGGAAGGTAGCTAAGTGTTGGAAATAGGATGCCATTTAATTGCAAATCCTAAACATTAAATTATTTCATGTATCTCCTAAGTTCTTGGAATGTGCTCAACAACATTGAGATTAGGATGAGATTAATTATTTGGATGAAATAAATCATGAAATTGAAATTTGTAGTTATTCCTAAATAATAGGAGCATGTGGGTGCACGCATGGTATGGTGACACTCACCTTGTGTTTAGTTAACTATACGGAGTAACAGTTAACACTTTTGAATGCATGTAAAGATCCTAGGAGTTAGGATTTGATGTTTGCATGCTTGAAGTTCAGTTCAATTTAGTTCAAAATCAATTTAGTTTGGTTTAGTTCAGTTCAGTTCAGTTATGGTTTAGTTATCTTCAATTGCATGCAAGTGCATGTTGCATGCATGTTGGTTATTTTGAGTTGCATGTAGTTAGCTTCAGTTAACTTGGAATCCATGGCTAATAACATTAAGTTGTATGACAGATAACAGGGACTACCTCCAGTTAACAGGGGATGACCATTCTTGCATGAATGGTGTTGAGTAAATGTTTCAGTTAACTAGAAATCACTTAGAGCCAACTTGGGTGCCCAAGATTCTTTCTTGGATTTACCTCTCATGCATGATAAGATATTTTTGAAGGCTCAGTTAAGTAGGATTACTTAAGGTCGCCAACTTTGAGGAAGAGCTTTGGATTTATCACCAAAATGAAGGATGAGTTGTAGCTTCAGTTTGGGATGCCCAAATGGATGAAGCACATATTTTAGCATTGTTCATCATAAGATAACCCTATTTTCATGAGATATGGTGTACCTTTTAGGGATAGGGCTTGTTCATTGTAATTGTAACTCATGTTGAGTTTACAAAGTTGATTAAAGCCTATATATCTCAAGCAAGTTGAATAGAGTTGGGAGAGTTTTTTATTGCAGGTTGTGAAGAAGATTGGTGAAGATAGAAGGAGAATTCTCAAGCAAGAATTGGAGCTATTGTAATTCAGAGATTTTATAATAGAATAATTCTTGGTGGAGTTTTTTCCCGAAAGGGTTTCTCCACATTATATCTTGTGTGATCTTTCTAATATCCCGTCTAGTTCTTCTATCAACTTCTCTCTTCATTCTACAACAGTAAAATGAATTAATCAAGATAATCACCCACAAATAATATATGTAACAAAGAAAGAGCTTACTTAGATCATCAATATTAAATTTTTATAGAGTATTAAGCTAAGAAAACACCTCATTTTACAACACTAAGGCATAATATGCAAATAAACTATCATATAAACAAGTAAAAGATTTAAAAATTACTAAAGGTGATTTGTGCTCTCTATTCACTAACCCTAGAACAAATCAAAATATTAGCCTCAATGTGAAGAGGTTTCCTATTCATTGGTGCCACCACCAAGAGATTAGCACCCATTTTTATGATAGGTGGTATTTGGTCTTTGATTACCCACCATGCAATAATTGTGAAGTCCCCCAATATTTTCTTAGGAAACTATACAGTGATTTTGTATTGAACCAAATCCCAAATTATTTTGATATGAGGGAGTTCTAGGGGAGAGGTGGGGGGTCGACTTAGGATAGGCTCGGTGCATAGCCGTATCCTGTGTGGCAAGGGAGATGACCTCTTGTTAGGCCGCCTCGTGAGCACATTGTTATGCCTATCATTGCGAAGGAGAGTGTTGATGTAGAGACATTGCAGGCAATCAACACTTTGACCTAGAGTGTCATCCATCATACTAGCTCTATTGTACAACACCATCCAGGGGAGTCTTCGGGTGGTGGCCTTCGAACCCATGTGTGTCAATCTTGTGGGGCGACTTGTTCATATGACCCCATCGGCACTCAAGAGGCTGCTACGCAGGATCTGTATGCTGCTACGCAGGATCCGTATGCTGCTACGGAGGATATGTATGCTGCTACGAGGATGGAGAGGATGACTAAAATTTTGCATCATGCATATGGCATTGATAGTCAGGTAAAAGTCAACATGTTCATTGAATTTAATTTATTAAATTTTGATTATGAAATGCATGATTAACTAATTTAGTTTCATTATTTTAATAAAATTGTAGGGTCACAGTGTTGAGACTGGATACACTGGTCCTCCACCTACTTATTTTTGCAGTAAACCTATAAGTGGGGTATGTAACTAGTAAACAGTTATAAATTTATTACATGTTAATAGCATTGTTTTACGAATGGTATTTTAATACATGTGATTTTGGATGTTGAACAGGCTAATATTGGTGGTTTCAAGCAAACACCTCCTAGTGCCAGTGGATTCACTCAAACGTACACAGAGGTAATAGAATAAAGATAACTTAACTAATGAATTCTACTTAATAGATTTGTGTAGTTTATATTCATATTGTTGGTTACGTTGCATTACACATCATTCAAACTCAAGCATTACTTCAAATTCCATAACTAATAACTAGATGTTGATAGATGACAAAATTTCAACTATACAATATAGTTGTTTAGAAAGTCAACATAAGCAACACAATGCAATTACTTCACATGGAGGCATGTGCTTGCAAAGGTGCACCACCACAACAAACTATGGATGCTTGAAAAAATCTATGAAACCATAATAGTAAGCAATAGCATAGACAAGGCAGTTAGTGATGCAGAACATCATATCAAAACACTCAATCATCAGGGTACATTTGATGCAGAGCATCCAACAAACACCATCAACATCATTTCTTCAAGGGATTTCAATCCCAAATAGAATCAGGAGAAGATCAAATATAATTTCATCAGAAATCTAATTTTCATTCAACCAAAATCCACTCAAATTCTCTTAGCCATTCCATAGGCCATCATTCATCATTCCACTAATTAGTATTCCAATTGATTCATTCAAATAAAAAACCATATTAAAGAAAACTTTGACTTAATCAATTAGATTCACATCATTCTCAACCACCATAAAAAAAACATAAACCTGATTATTGACACTTGAACAATTCATCCTTTCATTTATTCACCAAGGCAAGAAATCAATTAAACCATACCTCACTGTTATCTGTCCATTATCAAGCACTTTAATCACCATATTTTGACTATAACAGACTATTTATAGGTTACAAACTCCTGCTACAACAAAATCTTGATTATCATCTTGTAGTTAATCACCAATTTGCTCAAAAGGATTCATAATAGTCACCCATCTAACCATCAAAGTCACCAAACCTGTCTTATACACCTTAACAAAATTTAGTAACATCAATCATATCATTAGTTTGATAGTAACCAAGCACTCAATCATATCACAAAATCTTTGAAAGGATACAAGTCAGAAATGTTGAAGATAGGAGAGATTGCCACCCCCGGAGGTAGCTCTATTTCATAAGCATTTTAGCCAAACTTGTAGACCACCTTGCAAGGTCATATCTTCTTCATCACGAGTTTGGTATAATTTCCTTTTGGAAGTCTCTCCTTCTTCAAGTGTGCCATCACCAAGTCTCCAACCTTGAATTGGAAATTCCTCTTCTTTAAATTTTCCTTTTCCTTATACTTCTCAACATTCTTTTGAAGGGTTTCCTTCACTTGTTGATGAATATCCCTGATTGTAACATAAAATTCCTCACCTTAAGCACTTCTCCTAGAAACTCCTTGTAGATATCTTAGTTCATAGACCCCTCTAGGGTGCATGCCATAGACTACCTCAAAAGGGATTCTACCAATGCTCCTATTCATGGAGTCATTAAATACAAATTCAGCCTGAGGTAAAATCAAATCCCAAGCTTGTCCATTCTCCTTGGTAAGGCATCTTAAGAGGTTTCCCAATTATCTATTCACCACTTCAGTTTTTCCATCTGTTTGTGGATGGTATGCTGAACTAAAGGACAAATTTTTTCTTTGAGTTTTTTCCACAAGGTCCTCCAAAAGTGACCAATGAATTTAGAATCCCTTTCAGAAACAATGCTTAAAGGCAGTCCATGTAACCTAACAACCTCCTTAAAGAAGAGACTTACTATATGAGATGCATCATTGGTGCATTTGCAAGGAAGAAAATGTGCCATCTTACTAAATCTATCAACTACCACAAAGATACTATGAAAACCTTTTTGGTTTCTAGGCATCCCCAAGACAAATTCGATACTTACACACTCCCAAGGCCTATTGGGAATGGGTAGTGATTGATAGAGTCCTGCATTTGATGAAGCTCCCTTTTCCCTTTGACATATTGTGCAGCCTTCCACATACCTTCTCACATCCACCTGCAACTTTGGCCAATAGTAAAATATCCTAACTTGTTCTAAGGTCTTGTCAAGGCCAAAGTGACCTCCAAGACTCCCACTATGTTTCTCCTTTATGATATTCTACCTCATTGAGCATTTACGCACACACAATTGGCTTCCTTTGAAGAGAAAACCATTCTGCAATAAAAATTCAGAGAATTCACCATGAAAAGAATTCAAATGTTGCTCACAAACATTGTATACCTCCTTGAAATATGAATCTTCATGATACATATCCTTCAATGCTTCAATCCCCATGCTTTGGAGTTGGATCTCTTTGACTACAAGTTCCCTTCTACTGAGAGCATTTGCCACCTTATTTGCTTGGCCCTTCTTATGCTTTATTGTGAAAGAATAGGCTTGCAAAGACTCTACCCACTTCATGTGCCTATGACTAAGTTTGTCTTGTGCATTCAAAAAAGTCAAGGCATGATTATCAGTATAAACAAAAAATTCTTTAGGTAACAAGTAGTGCCTCCACTTTTTGAGGGCTTGGACCATAGCATACAATTCCAAATCATAGGAATAATACTTCTTGTTTGCTTCATTCAGCCTCTCACTAAAATGCAACCGGTCTTCCTTCTTGGCTCAAAATAGCCCCTATTGCTTGATTGCTAGCATCGCACTCAATGGTAAAAACTTCATCAAAATCAGGGAGCACAATTATAGGCTATTGTGCTACTCTCATTTTTTAGATATTCAAACCCTTTATCAGCCGCATTGGTCCAAGAAAACTTACCTTTGTTACCTCCTTTGATTGTGTCCAAGATAGGTGCACAAATTTGGCTAAAGTTCTTGATGAACTTTCTATAAAAGCTTGCAAGTCCATGGAAGCTTCTCACATCTCCCATGGATTTTGGTGTTGGCCTTGAGTAAGAATAGCATGCAGCTTTGAATGATCCATCTTCAAACTTCCCTTGGAGATGAAAAAACCAAGGTAGACTAGGTGTTCCTTCATGAATTCACACTTTTCCATGTTGATCAACAACTTCTCCTCTTGTAACATCCTTAGTACCATGTCAAGGTGCTTCAAATGTTCTTCTTTAGACCTACTAAACACAAGGATGTCATCTAAATAAACTACAAAAAACTTTCCAATGAAAGGTCTCAATACCTCATTCATAAGGTGCATAAATGTACTAGGGGCATTTGATAACCCAAAAGGAATCACCAACCAATCATAGAGCCCTTCATTAGTCTTAAAAGTTGTCTTCCATTCTCCCCCTCTCTGATCCTTATCTGATGGTACTCGCTCTTTAGATCAATCTTGGAAAAGTAAGATTATCCTGATAGACAATCCATGAGGTCCTCCATTCTTGGCATCAAGAACTTATATCTGATTGCATGATCCTATTAATGGCTCTTGAATTATTGAAAAGCATCCAATTCCCATCCTTCCTTGGTGCTAGGATAGTAGGAACAACACATGGGCTCAAACTCTTCCTCACTAGCCCTTTATCCATCAACTCTTGCACTTTTCTTGCAATCTCCTCATTTTGAGAAGGTGTCATCTTGTATGCAGCCTTATTGGGAAATGTAGCCCCTGGAATCAGATCAATATGGTGGCTTATATCCCTAATAGGAGGTAGGGAACTAGGTAATTCATTCACCGTTATGTCCTTGTACCTTTCCAACAACTCTTGGACTTCATTTGGTGCATCTTCCTTCTTCTTTGTGGGAAGATCTGCTTCACTTTTTGGCTTCATAATCAGGAAGAATCCTCTTCCTCCTCCTCCATTCAAAGTCTTCATGAACTCCTTCTCACCCACCATCAAAACACTAGGCCCTTCATGCTTTGCCTTGTATTCTTCTAAGAGAGGTGAAAGGTTGTAAGTCCTCCCATCCTTCACAATGGAGTATGTGTTCTTCTCCCCATCATGCTTGGTCTTCCTATCAAATTGCCAAGGCCTACTAGAAATATATAGCTTAATACTTGTACTCAAAATTTTGTTCATTAGATCTCATACATTATAAGTCATGACGTGGATCTCGCTATTGTAACTCTTTTGTGATTGAATAATTTGTTGTTTTATTTTCAGATGTTGGTTTTGGGAACACCTCCAAATGTTACAAGGGAAATGGATATCAGTTTTTCATCTGCTATACAATCCTCCATGGCTCTGATAGAGGAGGTATGTGGCAAATTACTAAATTTCAATTTACATTTGTTGTTATAGATGTTAGTTCTAGTGAAAAATCAAACCATTATTGATTCACAGTTTAATTCCTATTTGGATGGTTTATACAGGGTTTGAGCACGCCTGAGCATCGGCATGCAAATAATTCCATCGTGGAGAGTGATTATTTTGTTAAATATATCATTTCTTATAATGTAATTTCTATATATTAATGTCTTTACTTCTTATTGTAATAGTTAATACTTTAGCAGGAGCTAAACTATAGGAGGAGTAGTAGGAGCACTCCTCGAGCATAGCAGAAATGAGTGATAGACATATCGCCATTAGATCACCAAAAAAAGGGAAGAATTTATTTCCAGAGCATGGAGAGAAATGAATTTTGATTCTAAATCCCTTTGTTGTATGCCTAGACATGGGAATTTTGTACATATCTTGTATTGGATATATTTGACATTGTATGCCTATATGGCTATTTTGTAACTATATTTTATACTTATATCGACATATATTGATGTATGTGTACATGGCTATTTGGTTAATACAAATATTTTTTTATCGATGGTGTCCATATTTTATCTTTTTGACAATGTCAAAAGCATGGTTGCATAAAGATTAGGCAAAAGAATTTTCCTTTTAGATTATCAATGCATGGGAGTTTCAAAAAGTATCCTTGATATTACAAAAAGATATGTGTTTATACCATAGCATAAAAAATATTTTGGGGAAAAAATCGGCAAACCAAAAGTATAAGATTTTTTGAAAAAATGGGTAAAAGTCTAGAAAAAATCAGAAAAAAATCAGATTTAAAAAAAAGGTAAAAAAAAGTAGAACAAGAGATAAAAAAAAAAAATTAAAGGAATTTCCATAGCATAGGGATATAGAGAGCAAATAAAATAAAGAGTTTAACTAATAACTTGTAAGAAATAGATTTTTGTAGTTTATATTCATATCGTTGATTACATTGCATTGCACATATTTCAAACTCAAAGCATTGTTTCACATTGTATAACTAATAACTAGATGTTGAAAGATGAAAAAAATTCAATTACAATATAGTTTTTACAAATTCAACCTAAGTAGTTATGCAATTACTTCACATTGCTTAACTAATAACTAGGAGCAGCTCCCAATTGCATTTGCTTGTCATGGCATTCTATGAGACCACATTTCTTTGAGGCATTTTTTCAAACAATTCATTGCCTTGTCTATACTACCACATTTTTGATACATGTCTACCAAAAAAAAATTCCAAATAGTTCACCGCCTTGTTGCTATGGCTGAAAGCCTAAAACAAGTGCTTTCGAACAAGCTATGGATGCTTCGAAAAAATCTATCAAAAGAATAATAGTAAGCAATATCATAGACAAGTCAGTGAAATATTTGAAAAAATGCCTCAAAGAAATGAGGTCTCATGGTGATGGAATGCCATGACAATCAAATGCTTAAAGTCAATTGTTAAATTTAACAAAATTCCTCAAAGAGATGTGGTTTAAAAATGTAATAGGAAAGTGTATAGAATTGTGTAATTTAAAATGTCTATTGACAACCTAAGGTTGTAACATGACAAACAAACAATTTGATCAACATGGAATAAGTAAAACAACAAAAATGAAAGCAAGCCATAATAGAATGAAAGAAAATGTACAAAGACTTCACATACCTAAAAAACCAAAGTTTCAAATGGAGGAGTTCTACCCAATTATGTAGCCTTTGCTTCTTCTTTCCTCAAATTCCTCAAAAAATTGACTTTTTCAAAAGCTTGTTCCCCTCCAAACTTCAATTGTACATCAATTATCACTGCAATTCAAACTTGAATTCATATTACACGTCTTCCAACATGAAAACTCTACTATTTCATGCAAAGGTGATGGAAATATCATGAAAAAGGTGGTGGAATCTAAATATCATGCATGCACACTTCGCTCAATCACCAAAAAGCTACTTTTTGTCGAAGCACACATAGAACCAGGAGAATATGCAAAATGTGGGCCGACATCACGAGAATATTATGTTTTTTAACCATTTTTATTGAAAGAAATAACGTCCACGCATTATAACGCGCTTGCGTTATTTCTCACTAAATGGCCATCTCTCTATTTATCAATAACGCGCTCGCATTATAATAAATTTAGTTTTTTTTAAGATTTATATGGTATA
Organism: Sequoia sempervirens; assembly: GCA_007258455.2. Classification (NCBI taxonomy): domain Eukaryota; kingdom Viridiplantae; phylum Streptophyta; class Pinopsida; order Cupressales; family Cupressaceae; genus Sequoia; species Sequoia sempervirens. The sequence goes on along the minus strand of VDFB02273220.1, from coordinate 195,649 downwards.
GCCACTCCCACCCTATCTCCCACACACTTTCACCCTCTCCCACTCTCTCCCACCCTCTCTCCCACTCTCCTAGTCTTTGAAACTCTCTCCCATGCTCTCTGACTCTCCTACCCTCTCCCATGCTCTCCGACTATCTGACCCTCTCTCCCACTCTCTCCAACTCACCCATCGTATACGACGCTCTGAATCTCTCCGACTCTCTTCGACTCTCTCCCACCCTCTCCCATGCTCTCCCACCCTCTCCCACTCTATCCAACCCTCTCCCACCCTCTCTCCCACCCTCTCCACCCCATCTCGATGCTTTTGACTCTCTCTCTCGACTCTCTCCCACACCTCCCACCCTCTCCCATCCCATCCGATGCCTCGAACCTCTTCACTCTCTCCCACCCTCTCACACCCTCTCCCATCCTATTTGATGCTCTCTAACTCTCTTCAACTCTCTCCCACCCTCTCCCACCCTATCCCACTCTCTTGTACCCTCTCCCACCCTCTCCCATGCTCACTAACTCTCTCCCACCCTCTCCCATCCTCCCCCACTCTATCCAACCCTCTCCAACCCTCTCCCATTCTCTCAACCCTCACCCACCCTCCCAAAAACTCTCTGACTCTCTCTCACACTCGCCCAC